>NW_021011600.1:69054-116770 GCF_003987935.1 Bombyx mandarina
AGACTCAAGGTCCATATATCTAGTTGATTCTAGATTGCCCACCGTGCTGCTTAAGGTGGGGGCACCCCTACGTCAACCGACGGAATGGGAGAAATGGCTGGAGAAGGGGACCGAGGAGGAGTACGCAGCTGTTTTACTGGGTGGACCTCCACCATCCCTAGACTCCTCCTAGGTTTAGGAATTGGTTTCTTTTTTGGGGAGGTTCTTTCCACACTCTTAGAGGTGGAGTGGGACGAGACTGAGGATTCGCTGTCGTAAGAGGACGAGTCCTCGGACGAGGTTGTGTCCTCGATGTCCTCAGCCTCGTCCCCCTCCATCTCGCTTAAGGATCTAGATGACGGTCCTATCCGGGGGCGCTTATCTTTTGCCTCGGAAGAGCTCCGGTCGGACTCGGACCTCGCCTTCTTGCGCGGCCGAAGGGACCCCGAGCAATCTGCCGGTAAGGGAAAGAAACTTTCCCCCGGGCCGGACGGATCCTGGTGACGCTCGGCCGCGCCCGAAGGACCGGGCCGGTCGTCCGTTCCGGTGCCTAGTTCCGGGCGAGCAGGTAGGGAGCAAAAAGCGGGTGAGCCCGCTATTGCCTGATGTCCCTTTCGGGACGGACCGGGTGTGCTGATATTGGGGGGAGGTGACCCCCCAGACATGATGTTGCTAACTTATTAACTGGTTGTTTTTATCATCAGGTCCCAGTCGGTCCAGTTGCAGTGTTAAAGTTTTTTTGTTGTGGTAACCGAATTCGGCAGTGGACACAAAAGCAGTAATAATATGAATATATGAATAGAATTAACTTAGAATTTTAATAAAATTTTGTTTTAATTTACTACTTGCCTAAATCTTCGGTCTTCTTGCCCGGGGGGGGCGGCCCCGGGACTTTTGTTGAACTCGCCGAAAGGCGAGGCCCCGGATAGGATTTGTAACCCCCCTGTGCTGCAGGACAGCAAGGAGCAGGGGGGGGGAATGCCTATGCCGTGAAAACGGCAATCGGCGGGGAAAAGGAAAGGAACCCGCTCGGGCTGTATAGTGCTACAGCAGGCAGAATCGCGAGCGGGGGTCTAGTCTTGAAAAAGACTGTTGTTTTGGGAAGGGTTAGGAAATCGCTAGCCTGTGAGTGCCACAGGAAGCCTGATCGTAGCGATTGGTTGCCTTGAAAAAGACAGTTGGTATGAGGTGGGTATTCACGGTCACAACACTATCACGCACAAATGTGTATTCCGATGCGTAGGTCGCAAGCGACCAACGGATTGGAAGGCACGTTCACACACAACCGAGTCGTAAACGAGAATGTATTCACGGTCACTAAACTGTCGAGCACAACTGTGAGTTCAGAGACGTAGCTCGCAAGCGGGCCACGGATCGGAAAGCACGTCCGCGCACGACCGAGTCGTGAGCGAGAATGAATATGCAAACGCTTAGATGAAGATTAGTTATATCAGGAAACTGTATTCTTCCCTAATGTTTCGTGCGTTACTGGTTTTATCACGACTTACGTGGTCAGTAAGGCAAGTTTATATCTTCTTTTTGTAGCCCTTTCATACAAGCTTCTTAAAATATATATTTCTAAAATAATGGCATAATCCATTTAAGCACATTACTGCTTAGTAATGTCAGTCAAGACTTAAACAGTCACAAATCGCTTGAAATTATATTATAAATACAACAGGTATTTTTTTTGAATTTACAATAAGTTGGTAATTTTACATATAAATTCACTAGATTTTCTATCTATATATTAATACGTGAAGCAAAAACTTTGTACCCCTTTTTACGAAAATTGCGCGGACGGAGGAGTATGAAATTTCCCACACTTATAGAGAATATAGAGAAGGAGTGCTGAATGTGATTTTTTTTTAACTATGCATAAAAAATACATTATATCAATAAATAAAAACATCACACACACTACCATGTATTTGTAACAAACACGGATGCATAAATACTATTTGTTTATTGTCAAAATTTTCTTATTGCTTATAGTCTGCGGTCAAATTGAGATTAAATTATATTGTTTGTCTTTATTAATCTTTGTCTCAAGTGTAGTCTTAGCGAAATCTGTGGTTATAGAAGTGTAATAAATAGTCTTTTTGACAATATAATCATAATAATGTACAAACTTATAATTTCAATTAATTATAGTCGAATTTTGACTACCATGGGACCGCTAGTTCTACGAGGGCGGCACTGAAAATTTCGGGAATTAACGAAGTGACACAACATTACTATTTAAAAATGTATTTATTGCTTTTCGAAGTATTCTCCGCGAAATTTGACACATTTTTCCATACGATGGAACCAATCATTGAAGCAACCATTCCAATCAGAAGTTGGGGTCTCCAAAATGGCCGTTTTGTAGGCGTCCACAGCTTCTTCAGGTGATGAAAATCTCTGTCCACGCAATTTATTCTTTATTTTAGGGAAAGTATAGAAATCATTAGGGCTTAGGTCGGGGCTGTACGGCGGATGGACTAATAATTCTATGTTTTCTTGCTCTAAAAACTCTTTTGTTCTGTGCGCGGTGTGAGAACTCGCATTATCGTGATGGAGGATGATGCGGCGGTTGCAGTTCTCTTTACGGAGTTCAGAAACGACCTGTGGCAAACAAATGCTAGCATACCATTCTGCATTAATCGTTCTTTGTCCCTCAAGAGAAATAGTCGTAGCATGGCCGGTTTTGGAGACAAACTCCGCCACCATTTTTTTGCAACACTTCGTGAACGGACAATTTTTGTTGGCTTTAACTCATTTTCGAACACCCAAACTCGTGACTGGTTTTTTGTTTCGGGTTCGTACGCGTATATCCAGGATTCGTCACCTAATACAATGTTGTACACAGCATTTGAGGATCCTGCGTGGAATCTTTCGAGAGTTCTGACGCACCAAGTAACGCGAGCCGCTTTTTGTCTTCACAGAGCGAATGCGGTATCTATCGGGAAAACAACTTTTTTACACCTAATTGTTCCTGCAAGATTATTTGTATTTGTACTCATGCCAATGTCTAAAGTTGCCTGAATTTCGCGGTATGTCACATGTCGATCTTCCTCAATCAGCTTACGCACAGCATCAACGTTTTCTTGGGTGACTGCAGTTTTTGGACGACCTTGACGGGGATCATCACTGAGCTTGACACGCCCACGTTGAAACTCAGCAAACCAGCGATAAATTGTGGTTTTCGATGGGGCTTCATCACCAAATGCAGAAATCATCCGGTCAACACACTGTTTTTGTGTTAAACCACTTCGAAAGTCATAATAAATCATCGCTCTTGAATTTTCTCGAGTCAATTCCATTTTCTCAACGACTAAACAAGTTTGACAAAACCTCGTGACAAGGCCGAGAATCTTTTTTTAAATAAATAAATGGTATTCGATTTTTAAAACCAAGGAGTTTTCAATTAAAAAGATTTTAATATGACAGGAACAGTGGAAATATTCCATTCCCGATACCTTTAGTGCAGCCTAATAATAAAATTGTGTGAGCTGACATTTTAACTAAAGCGACAGACGAAAAGCGGATATGACGGACGCATTAGTGCACGGAACTCGCGAGTCAGACGATTTAAAATCGCATCATACATTGAACGTTGTAAAAAAACATAACAGAGAAATATCCGTTTTTTATTATTGTAACAGGAATCACTAGCATACATTCTCTATTTACGCAGAATAAGCTAGCATTTGGGTAAGCATATTCTACGCATTTGCCATTAAGCCTTGATAATGACATATGATATTTGAATGCTTTTCAGTGGTGTATGTTGGTAAAACTTAGGTTAACATCTCGTGTCTGTTTTATTCAAACATGCTTATAAACAAAAGGAGACTATGTCATCGAATTAACACGCATAGATCGGCAAACACACACTTTAATCATCAATGTTGAATATTATTTCCCTAACAACATGGAAAAAGGAAAGCGTTTTTTGTATATTATAAAAGATTTATAAAAGAAAACAATTTACCAATCATTAGAAGTATAGTGATTAATGTCAAACGACAATAACGTTAACCGTAAATTGGGGGGAATAGGGACTAAGGACAAATCTGAGATGTCACAATACTTTTGTTGAGTTGTTAGATTTAACTTTGTTGAATTGATCATTAAGTAATTTATTATAAAAAAAAGAACAATATCCCTAACCTAAAAGTACATGTTATTATCCGCAACACGCTTCGTCAGATTACAGAAATAGAGTTATCAGCAACATTCTTCGTCAAAAAGTACAATATGTACTTACTTTCAGCTACAAGCGTCTTCATAAGTTTTGTTGAATTGAAGAGAACTTTTATTTAGTGTTTAAGAATATTAAATAGTTTAACTTTGTCATCAGAGTTTTGTAACTGATTAAAGATATTGAAAAGTTAATTACCTAAAGGTAAGTACCTACCCAACAACTAAACAGTGCCACCCCTATCGGAAAAACTCTACTGTCCCCATACGTGACACGATTCACCCCAAAAGTCATAGGTGGATCATGTCAAACTAGTTTTTTTATTTTTTGTGTATATATTTCAATGAATGTATAATAAATAATTCATCGTATATGAACATTTAAGCCTCCGGAAACCTTTTAATCTAAATTTTATTGGTATTACTCTAAGGAAAACCACTGAAAATTTGTGTTCAAATTGGAAAGCGTCCCGATTCCCCCCAATCTACTGTATATATTTCAATCGAAATGGAATAAAACACACACATGTACAAAATTACATTACGAGTACATACAATTTTTCGTTGAAGTAATTAAATTGTTAAATGCAAAAAATCCAAGAGAAAAAAATATTTCAGAGTTTGTAAATTTTAGTTATTCTTATCATCGAAGTTTTTTATCTTTGTTGTTGTATGAATATACAATTTTAAGGCAATACATTCCAAATTACATACACATTGTAATAGAAATCACAAATTAATAAAAACTACTTCGAAACAAATCATAGATTGGTGACACACAAGCTAAACCTAAAATGCTTTATAGGAATCGAAATCGTAATATCGCGTAAGATAAAGGTGTTGGAATAAAACGATTAAAAGTGACTATGGCATTAATAATAAATTTCAATCGACCGCTACAGCCTTACGGTCTCACCTGTTCGTCAATATTTCTCATGGACATTGCAAAACCAATGCCATCCGATTGATTTATGAAAAGCTTTGCTACATAAAATAAGATTTCGGCCCAATTCAGCTAAAATACATTAGAACTGTTGTTTTTTTTATCAATTGCGGTTATTATAATTCCGAAATAATGAAAAACAAAATTCGGTACCAGATGACATAACAATAAAATCGATTCAGCAGTTTTGATGATTAAAAAATTTGATTATAATATTTCGTTAAGATTATCAAAAGCATCGTAAGTTAAAAGTATTTATTTTAAGCCACGCACAAGTTGTTTCACATTGTATGACGTTATACATACATATTTTCAAGGAATGATCAAATATTAAGTTTTTACATTATTTAAATTATTTTTTAAATTATTTACTTTGTGAGCTTGAGAAACCTTGAGAAAGTTTGTCTAGGCTAAAAATCGATTAAATAATTATTTACTAAAAAATTTATATGGCATATTTAACGTGAGATAGATTTACACTACCTCTAGGCTGTTAAGTGAGTTAAAAAGAATTCAGAGACGTAACAAAGTTAATCACGCGACACAATTTTTTGTAACAACAGCACTACAGAACGAATCTTAACTTTTTTCAGGCTTTATGTATATAGTATACCTTACGGTTTTGGACACAAGCTGCAGCTTTTTTCTGTTTGGGTGGAAGAACCACAGCTAGGGTAGGTAGGCAGGCCTAACGGTCTGGCAAGGTCGACTGGGCGAATTCAAGGGCTCAGCTAGAATGTGAAAATTAGCTAACAACTACTCGTGCGTCCACAAAGGAAGCCTAACAGCTCAAAGGCAGCTAAGGTGCTTTTACTAATGGATTAGTATCGCAACCCACTGAGAAGATCTGGCTCACTCAGTGGGTTGATACCCGAAAGGCCAAAGCTTACGTCGAACACTTCTATGACTTTAACGAGTACCGTGACCTTTACTTTGGTTACTGCTACCAGTAGCAGAGATTGTTATGATATATGGTGCGAACTTGCTGCTACTATTATTCGAGTACAACAGAAACTTCGGATAATAAGAAATTGGAAATAACTTTTATAGGCAGACATTTAGTTGGCTAAGGCATAAATGTCTATAGATTCGGTTGTTTGTTCGTGATCTAAACGTTCACGCATCATTTATTTCATTGAATTGAAACGTGATACAGTTATTGGGATTTCAAAAATCGTTTCAATTATAGTAAGTACCATCAACATGCAATGGCGATGGAGCACGAGTCGCCGTATCAAATGTGTCTATTTTATATAACGAAGCTGGACTAGGAAGTAATTGATATGGAGGATCCGCGATGTTTTTAAAAAATGTGACGTCAACACCGTCGTCAAAATGGCTGGTAAGATTATTGATTCTCAGAGGGTCTTGGAGGTTTTACAGAGTGACTGATGACGGTGCGACTGGCACCATGCTGTGATTACAAATAATGACGTCAGCGACGCTGACAGCTACAACAGTGAGCTTCGCTCTGTTCGGCTGCTCGAGCCGGAATGTATTGCACGCTTTTTTTCCGTAGCTATTCTAGGGACCTCTAGGCGTCATACTACATTCACCGAATGAGTAGGTGAGCTGACGGGCTCTAACCTGAAGACGTTGCTGATACTAGCCCTAGCAAGAACAGTGCTTCGCAGAATCTTCTGCCGGCCGGATCGGAAACGCGACCAGTAAGAAGATACGGCAAGAAACTCAGTGGGCAGTGTCTGAGGGGTATTAGGCGACAATAGTCACTCGTATTTATAATAGAAGAGTGGGGATAGCTTAGTCATGATTATAGAAGATCATAGTAGATCAGTCAAGCAATCGTTTAGCATGTAAACGATTGCTTGACATTAAGGAAACAGTTAACTTTAACCACTCTTAGCCAAATAAATAGCAATATTGCGCCAATAAATGTACATATCTATGTACCTAGTCTGGCCATAAATACTGAGACAAAGGAAAAAAAAATCTATTGCAAATAACCTTTATTACTTTTACAGTGTGTTAGTTTAATACATAAATATAAAACAATTTAAAGTACAAAATGCTTATTCGAAGTGGTCTCCATTGGCTGCAATACAGTCCTTTAAACGTTGAGGCCAGTTATCAATAGAAGCACGCACTCTTTTTATGGGAAAAATTTTCATTGCCAATCGTACGGATTGTTTTAGGGACTCCAAATTATCATGGCGTTTAGAGCAAGCCGTACTCTCTAAAACTGACCATAAATCATAATCCAGCGGATTAAGATCGGGACTAGACAACGGCCAGTCTTCAGCTCTGATGAAGTCCGAAACGTTCGTTTCCAACCAAGACTGCGTAGACCGAGCTTTATGACCTGGCGCCGAGTCTTGCTGGAAGGACCATTCTTGATTATTGAACATGGTGTTGTTAAGGGGCTTGACTACCTTCTCAAAAATGGTATCTTGATACACTTGTGCCGATATTTTGATACCTTTTTCACAAAAGTATGGCTCAGTCACTCCTTCATAGCTAATACCCCACCAAACCATCACTGAAGTGGGATAGTGCCCACGTTGCACTCTGTCGACTAATTGGGAAGCTTCCTTAGAGCTTTGAGCATAAATACGGTCATTTTGTTTGTTAAAATGTTGCTCAATTGTAAAAAATTTCTCATCCGTAAATGTTTCTATGACCTCCCTTTGCGTACCGCTTCAATAGTTGTTTCGATTTTACCACCCTATTCTCTTTTAAATTATCAGTTAAGAAATGACCAGTACGTCTCTTATAGGCTACAAGTCCTAAGTCATCTTTTAAAATACCCGACATGGTTCTAGGTGCTATCTTCATCTCCCGAGATAAAATCTTTTGCTTCCGGACAGAATTTCTTCGAATTCTTTCTCATACTGCTTTGACCACCTTTTTCGTACGAACGGTACGTGGACGGCCAGATCTTTTTCTGTCACAAACAGAGGAGGTCTCATTGCACCTATTAATAGCCCGGTACACAAACATTTTTCTAATACCAAGCGTATGGAGAGTTTTAAAAATTGCATTTGGCTCCATACCTACTTTGTGTAATGCAATCACAGCGAATCGGTTCTCTTTATCACCCCACTCCATTTTAATATCGCAAAATATTGTACAATGTATTGGCGCCAAAATGAGAAAACTCAATGAGCAATCATATAAAAATGACAGATTCCTAATTCATATCTAATCTTTTGTTTATTTTTAATTGTAACAGTATTTATGGCCAGACTAAGTATATATTCGCAGTCATATCATATCCTGGTTTCACAGTAACTTTGAGAACTCATGACGTAACTATAATGTATAAGTCATACTATCTAATATTATATACTACATCGTATATAAATAAATAAAATATAATTTACAAAACCTAATTTTGGTACAAAGTACGCGTTTTTTTTATACTGAGCTCGAATTGACATTATTTAAGACGCCAAGTTCATTTATAAATGAATGAAATTGTATAACTCACGAAATCGCGAAGTCGGAAACGATTAAGACAGATTTGCTACACATTTTTGCTTGAGTTATGGATCGAAACTGGGCAGGGTGAGGTGTCTGCGATCAGCACGCGATAGGTCAAGGACATAGTGGCTACAGATTACCTCTTTTACATTTTGGTATAATTAACTTACAATGCTGTTCTATTCTTACGAAAATCAAATAGAGACCGTGAAGAAAGTCAAATAGTGGTAAGCTGGGGCTTGGCTGTGCTCATTAGTGACGGTAAGCACTAACTAACAAGTAGGCCTCATGTATGTCTATCCACAAGGCAATAAAAAAAGAACCAAGAGCAATAAGCAAAACCTTCCATTCAAGTTCTTTGGACGAATATTGTTTAAGGACATATATTTAATATTGTCCTAACTGGTGGAAATAATCCTCCTATATAGTATCTATAAGCCTTTTCTTTTAACGCTGGAGAATCCATTTACGGATACCCGGTGAAGGGGGGTAACGGACCGGATTATGTCGGACTCCGGCGTCTCCTAAGAGGAAGAAGGTAGTAGAGAAGGACCAAGGTCATCCACCTCCCCCAATGTCTCACAGGTGATCCACTTCCAAAAGCCGCGCGAGGCACTTGCTCCGCAGAACCGACTACCGACTAAGCCCCATCGAACTCCACCACACCGATTACACGAAACTTACGGTACCGCACAGTGCGCGCCGAAGTATCTATAAGCCTGCGCTTCAAAAGTTCAAGTAACATGGGAATATACAATCGGATGTTCATCCTTTGCTGATAATGTTAATTTAACTGATAAAAACTAACCAAAGCATGTGCTTTACGGTAAATGGTTAAATCCTTCAGAGCAAACAAATTAAAAGTTTTAAAGTCTGGCCTCAAGAGCAATCAAAACAGAGCCGTGGGTTTGTCTGTTCTATACATAAGAGCATTTTTTTTCTCAACAACTACTAGAGCTATCAAATTTAATTTGTTATGAAATATTAAAGTCTACGCCGAAAATCATAAAAATCAAAACATTTTCATTCATCAGAATCAAAAGATATCGCCACAGTTTGACACTCATATTTTTTTTTTGTTTATTTGTGAGAGATATATTTATTCGTATATAAAAATGAGAACGCTTAAATTACTTTAACCGTAGTAATTTCAGTTACAAATAAAAATTAAGTTCTGCATATATTTTTTTAACAAATATTCATTATGCGGTGATTTAAAAAGAATGTAATTAAAATTAGTTCTGTTTCTGTTCTGTGATATTATTATTAGTAATAATTTTGCTTTTGTTAGTTCAACTGGAAAGGTAAATGAAACACACAAATCTTAAATAAAAAACTAAAGTTATCTAAAAATCCTAAAACCACTGTCATTAAAACAATAAACATTCAAACTTTATGGTTATAATCATATTGAAATAGAACTTTTGTTATTTTTTGCTGCCTTCTCAGGCAGAATTGAACTTAGTTTTCACTTATGCATAGGACACAAACAAAACGCTATGTAAATATCCTCACATCCGGAACTTCATTAATTTTCCATCTGATCTATAAATTTCAACCGCCTTTGTAATCTTTCCCATACGGATACTAAGTTTTTTAATATTCTATGTCGTATATAAAGTTTTGTCATGTTTTAAAAATTCTGGCTTGTTAAACGGTTTTATTTTTACTGAACACAGCCAATATATGTATTGATCTTACTATATTATGCCAAATAACATAATTATAAGTAAGACACGAATTCTTCCTTGAAATATTTTCATATTTATGATAATGTCAGCTCACGTTAATGTAAATTATACAGCTGGTAAAATATCGTCCTAATGAGAAATCTGTATTATTTATATAAGTAATACACGAATTCTTCCTTGAAATATTTTCATATTTATGATAATGTCAGCTCACGTTAATGTAAATTATACAGCTGGTAAAATATCGTCTTAATGACAAATCTTTATTATTTATTTATATTAGAATAAAAAGCAGACAAATCAATGAGACTAATACGAACGTAACCGAACAACGTAACTTACATTACATTATATAAGCGACTCATTATTCGGCTAAAGATATTTAAATAAACCTTCATAAAACGAGGATAATATATCGCTTCTTAAGGCATACAGTAAGTATTTGAACCTATCGAAGCTTATATTTATATTATTCAATCAGTGACAAACGTGGAAACGATCGCAGCAAACAATTGAAATTATTTGACAGTTGTGTCTGCAAGCTTAATATCGAGCAGTCACGTGACCGTCGCGTCGCACTACGTATAGCGAGCAGTATGGCGACACCGTGAGTTTCAGCTGAAATGTTCGATGAAAGGAGGGGGAGGTTGTGCGAGGTCACGCCTGAGTTCGGGTGTTTCCGTCACCCTTCGGGGCTCCGCACAGTCTCGCCGGGCGACGCGCGCACAGCGACCTCTTGCGTGCGCCGCTATTGCCCCATCGAGTTTACGTGCCGCGATCACGCTGCGGACTTTGCCGCTTCACACTGCCATTCAATTCTTATCTTAATATCGTTCGTAAAGCCTCACCTTCAGTCAAACACGTCGGGTTTTCTCATCAAAAACACATTGTCTTAATAATACGTTCAGAAAAACCATCGATCTGTTAAAATAAGTAAAAACAACTGAAACAAACCCTTGATCGATCGACTGCATTAAAAAGCTAAAACCATTACCGTTTTGCAGTCGAATTTTGCAGATTTTGTTGCACGGAGACAAGCTTTCGGTTTTCTTATTTTACATGTTATTTAAGTGGATCTAAATCAACAACAGTCGCGATTTATCGTCAGTGCTGTGCCTTCGAGTGCTTAGTTGAGTGAACAGTGCTTCACACCATAAGAGGTGTTTTTCTTCTTTCTTTTGTTGCGAGCTTTGATACTTATTGTTATTTTGATAATTACTTCTTTATTTTCTTTTACTATATTGTGAAAAACGCGATCCATGCTCGGAGTTATGACTACTATGGTATGGTTTCCTTTGTCTACATTGTTTATCAACATTTTTACCTTTTAGAAAAAAAGGGTAGCACGTTGATGTTATCACATTATGATGCATTTTAGAACTTCGTTTCGGCTTACGAAAAAACATCAACACATCATTTGTTATTATTTGTCTTATTATAATTGCTATGTAGACGCGGTATCAATATTTTTAGAAGACTTGACTGAAGTTTATTTGTCATTTATACTATCGAGTAAGAAGCGCTTACATTTTTCCGCTACTCGCGTTCGTCTATTGAAAAAAATCGTGAGCTTTTGGAGCGCTGAGCGCTGTATTGCTATTTTACACATAATCCATATTTTGTACGGCTACCACCTTTTGTTACAATACGCAGAGCATGACGCCCCTCCCACCAAGCTCCTCTACCAAACTTTAACATTTATATTACTACCAAAATTCATATTAATACTAAAATAACGCTATCCGTTCATGCTGCTAGATTAATATTGCGAAACGAGCTTACGATCGGACATCGGCTACCAAAGATGACGGATCTTGTAGATTTTGACTCTTGCTTAATATTTCATTAAAATACTTCACATATTCCCGGTTATTTTAAAAATACATAATCATTTCCCTATACAAAACTTACCGTCCATGTATTCGAATAATAATAATATCCTGTAGACAAGTCTGTAATTATCGATTATTCTACGTAGTATTACACGAGTAGGTATTGTAAAATTTTAGTTTTTTTCAAAACTATTTCTTCAGTATATTATATTTACATAACAATAATTACACAAAGAATTAATTACAATTGTAACAAAGCATATGTAAATGCAGTGAAAACCTTGAAGATTTCCAAAACCATTTCGGATAGCCATGAAACATTTCTTGAAAAGATGACAAAACAATAATATTATCGATCTATAACATAAATTCGTAGAAACTGGTAAATGAGTAATGGCATTACAGGTATTTAATTTAAAAATTTGTCAATACGCTAACAACAGAAGACACAGTTTACGTAATACCGCTGTTCACACATTTAACAAGAAGCTATACTATCGATAAATATTTAGAGAAAAAAATTTACTCTGTTGAGTGGCCTTGTCTATGAGAATAATTGAGATGAAAATTAGTTTCTGGAATTACCAATCATCTATCTTCATTATGATGTAAAGTATGTACTCGTATTTAAACCAAATTGTGTATTGTCTGAGTTCAACATTGTTCAGATGACACTTCTTATTTCATGGTTAACCATTTGTGTTAAGAGCTCCGAGAAGGTTCCGCTCGCATTGAACGTGTGCATAAAAGATGAAAAGCCTCGACCAACCATTGACGTGGTCTGTTGAATGAACCTCGGCCTCGTTCTCCGTTTTCAGGCGCCTTCAGTACTTTGCCTATTAGTCGTGTTCTCAGTCCGCTCCAAGCAATATTCTTAGAAGACTAGGAAAATGTGCGCTTCTGAAATTTAATGAATAACCGATCCAGTTTCGCCTCCAGTTACATTGCTTTTAAGTGCTGTGATTGTAAAACCATACCATTGTAAACATAATTACTACAAATTAAGAAAATTAATCTAGTATTTTTACGATTGTTTCTATTGCATATAATAACATGATATTAATTCGTAAATAGCGAGAGCCAACGAGTTTGAAGTGTAAGCGGAAGTAATAGTCGCATCTATGCAAAACACGGCGATCGCACTTCTCGAGTCGGCGTCAGCTTTCGAGAAAGCTGTGCTGGAATGTGAGCATTTGGAAGCGTCGGAGCACGGTGGGTTTCGGTGAGGACGTTGGTGCGGCAGCGGCATGGAGGAGCGCGGTCCCCCTGACGTGCCGTTGATCGTGACCCCGCCGTGCGCCGGCGCTGGCGGTGCCGCGCTCACCACCTCACGTCGCGTCGCATCCGCGCGCGGCTCCCGCGATGATCCGCCGCCCTCCACCTGGCGCTCCTCAGTGCGTGTGCGCGACACCGGTTTCCGTGGCTCCCGCAAGAGCGTTGTACGCTTAGAACCACCATGTAATGGTCTCAACGGACTACCAGCCATCGGCAAGGAGGTAATTTACTTATCTCTTCGCCTGACTTGTAATTCTCAAAACGCTACGAGTTTTTGTTAATCAAAACACAATTATTTAAATATGCTTAACTTGTTTAAAAATTTCAATGTTATTTATTTTTAAATAAAACTAGGTGTATTTTTTAAAGATACTAAATTCAGAATATTGAAGCAAGCAACGCATAAGATTATCATGTGTATGTATATATGTATAAACAACGAAAAATATGAAAGTGGCATAATCATTAAAATCGAAGGAATATGGTAAAATTTACTTCATTGCTCCAAAATGTGACGAACGGTTGTCCCTGACGTTGTGTTTGAGATAAAAATAAATTAAGCTCATAAACATTTAAAATTATGGAACGTAAAGGACCTTACACGGAGATGAACAATACATTAACTCAGGCAGTTCTGTTTAACTCATGTCGCAGTCTTTGCAACAGAGGACAGGTTAGAAAGAGCTTTATATTTTTCTCGCACACCATACTTTGAACAATATTGACTTGCTAAATCTATTATTATTTATTTGTTAAGGAAATTTTATTATCATATTCAACTATGCATGTTGTAATAATACAAATAAATTAGCTTTTGTAAATGGTTGATAGTGTATCGATTATTTTTAAATCTAGCATTATTTAGCATGTGTTAATTTAAAACAGCAAAAAAACGACATATAACCTAACAGCTTTATTTGAAATCTGCGAACGTTATAAAAAGGAAAGAACCACATTTCCGGAAGACCATAACCGAAACCTCTCTTAATTTTTATGATGTTGGCAAATGTGAAAACATCTCTTGTTGATTTTTACCTTCCGTAAACATATTTTTTTATAATACATCCTGTGGGACAAAAATGCCCACTTTTAACTCCAGTATGACTGTAAAAACTAAATAGTTGGAATTACTTAAGACAAATCTGATTGAAGCGTTTTTTTTTTTCAATAATAATTCGTGGTAACCACATTACAATTATTAATAAGTTTTACTACTACCCTTTTAATAATTGTCGACAGGTACTCTCACTGGGAGCGACGGGTGGGCATAAAGGCACAACGCAGCCATCTCATCCATGCACTATCCTCCACCATTCTCCTTATAAGGTAATGTATTTTAATATATGTATAAATAAATATAAAGATATATTTAATATATGTATAAATTAATGTTTAACGGCCGTCTGGTGTAGTGGTAAGTGACATGGTTACTACACAAGGGGCTCGCGGGTTCGAATCCCGCCAAGGGAAGATGTTTGTATGAAAAATATAAAATGTCTTTTCCAGGGTTATGGATGTATATTAAATATATGTATGTGAATAGTAAAAATCTTACATTTATTTCCGTTATCTGTTACCTGTAACACAAGTTCTTTACGAACTTACCACGGGACCAGTTAACGTGGCGTGATTGTTAGTAAATATTTATTATTTATAATTATTTATTTATTAAATGTAAGAGGCTATGTTAATTTTTATTTTAAAAGACCAGCGTGTTGGTCACTGTGGCTCGAATAATCATTTCAAACATGCAAATAGCATTCTTATCAATATACAGTACTGGCGTGCTTAATTTATAAATTTCTTTAAGAATAACTCTTTTCGCAGTGAGATAAGGCTAAAGATATATTCATTTTCTTTTTCCTACGTGCGGTTCGTTTGTCCCACTCGAATTAAATTCTAAATTGAATAATTAAAATATTTTATTCAAATTTATTTGGATTTTTAATGCTTTTTGGTATACCTACACGTATTTATTTTGGATGCTATGAGTTCGAATCATAGGTTCTATAAAGTTCATTCTGCGAAGCTCTCACTAAGTAAGTATTTGTTTTCCTAAAAGAAAAATCATTGCTGGTGTAAAAATATTTTATTTGTGAGTACAATTTATTTCTGTAAATTATAATGACAATTTTTTTGTAAGGTTATCTTGTGAGTATTCTTAAGCCTACATTCGTTTATTATGAATTTGGTATAGTTGTAATGGGCACGTCTGGGAAAGTTTTATCGTATGACAATATACGTATTGGCAAATGGTACGGGAGCAATGACAATTAATATGTATTTTTCGTAAATTTATAGAAGGCGTTAATTTATAGAAGCGTGTCGAATATCACTACTATTTTTTTCCCTACCTAATCCTAAGTTGGTAGCCTAAGAAATTATTCTAACTACGCACGGATATGTAGGTGAGCTCACGGGGCTCAAGCTGAGCGAACTTGCTCATACTTGTCGTAATGAGAGCAGTGCATCGCTAAATCTACCACCGGACCGGTATCGCCATCCACTGAGAAGATCCGATGAGAAACTCCGTGGTTTGTGTCTATGGGACTAGTCTATATCTATACTAATATTATAAAGAGGAAAGATTTGTTTGTTTGTTTGTTTCGAATAGGCTCCGAAACTACTGGACCGATTTGAAAAATTCTTTTTCCATTAGAAGCCGACATTGTCCCTGATGAACATAGGCTACTTTTTTTTTTTTTTTTTGTTTCATGTGTGTTGTAATGTTTCCGAAGCGAAGCGAGGGCGGGTCGCTAGTAAATTATAAAGAGAACGATCTCAAGAAGGGGCGTCGGTACAACATTTATCCATAATTTACTTTGATTTGGGTTAAAGGTTTGTGATCATCCGCGTGGCTGACTGCTATCCTACTCGAAAATAACAGTCCTTGAACTAACTGAAATGCTGGATTGTTTCGCGGCAGTACTAGATAGGGTAGTGCATGGTAGCGTAACATAAAATTATGATTACTCTGACGTCACGAAGTTGTGTACATTAAAAAGTTTTTATAACACAAATTTATCTTATGTTTCCCAATAATGGTATTTAGAAATTCCTCGTCAATGTTAAGAATATTTTTCCATTAATCAAACTAAATTGGAAATAAAGGCTTCAAATGAGAAGATTTCATTTTTATTTAAAAATCGTTTGTTTGACACGGCAGTTTTTCGGAGAATTGATAAAAAGTGCTCATTCGAAACCATCAGAATTTATCTAGCACAAAAAATACTTTATCAGATACATACCAAAATACCGTGTACTTACATTGCGAGTTAGTAATAAATTCAACTATATTTCGCTGCGATTAGAACTAAATATATGTAAATACATACATCTTGAAACGATATATTATGTTGATGGTAGTATGGCACCTTCCCTGAAATATCGGTAATAACTGTAAAAGGTTTCAACTCTATCAATTCACGCTAACCCACACATCGCTGAGCCAGTTGAAACATAGTTTTGCTTTGGCAAAAAAAGTTTAAGCAAAGATTTCATGTTCATAAAAACCATTTGCAAACAAAAGGTACACTAAAATGTATGGCACATACATATATATAATTGTTCTAAAAATTATCCAAGAAACAATACGTACATTATGTTATATGAGTCGTCTATTATCAAAGGTGCCAATCTGTGCATTTGGACAAAAAAAGTTTATTGATATGTCAATACAGATTGATTCGAATATAATCGTCTCCTTCAAAGAATACGGTTCAAAACCTGCATTAAATAAAGGTTAATAGTTAACCTGTTATTTATCTAAGATGTCGTTCCGAAGAGTTTTGTGACTGCCAATGGAATACAAAGTCAATAATTCGTTTTTCTGATTTACCAATCATTGTCCAAAAGTCAGATTGCCGGCTTTGATAATAGTCGACTCATATACGTATGTAGTTAAACGTAGATATATAAGTATGTTTGTCAGTCTCTGGTACCCATAATACTTAATAATAAATTTTAAATTGGAGACGGATGATCGTGCGNCAGTTAGAAATTCAAATTCTATTTACGTATACTACGTTAGGAATAGTCAAGAACGATGTACGGTTTACACAAAACTTGATATCAAATCCACGGACGCCGCAAAGTCTGCGGTGACGAATACGGGGATGGAACGAAATGGCAGGCACGTGTATATTCTTCATAAGTTCAATGCCTCGTTTAACCTTCAAACAAAAAGACAGCCTTCGAAAACCATCCTTTGTTAAGAAATAACGCTTACATCAGAAAATTCGACTGGCTATACATCAGTGAATAGTATAATTTTCCAAATAACAAACAAATACAAAAACATAACATATATGTACGTATACATTAGACGTCAATACTTATAATTGTATAATGTTGTATTCTGGTAATTGAATGTTCATACAGTGGGGACTTTTTTTTAATAAAAGTGTATCGGTTTCAATTTTTCAGGCCGCTTGGGATTGGTTGATACTAATATTGGTTATCTACACGGCAATATTTACTCCCTACGTAGCTGCCTTTCAACTAAATGAACCCGATTTCGACAAGCGTTCTCGAAGCTTCGGCGAAGATCCCATTGTAGTTATAGATATGATAGGTAAATTGTGTTTTCTTTCATGAGTATTTGTATTTAATAAATGTAACAAGGGCTAAGACAAACTAAAGATGTAACAGCACTTTTTGTTAATAGGTAATTTTAAAATACGTCTGATGTTTTCAACTACATAATATGTAATTCAAATTATCGCAATTTCTCACATTACTCGACAATGGCTTATTTACTTTTTTCAGTCGACGTGACATTTATAATAGACATCTTAATAAACTTTCGAACAACGTATGTGAACGCTGCTGACGAAGTGGAATCCGATCCTGCGAAAATTGCCATGCACTATCTTCGTGGCTGGTTCGTCATAGACCTCGTAGCTGCTATTCCCTTCGATCTTCTGCTGTTCGGCACCGACACCGATGAAGTGAGCCCTTATTACCAATTTACATTTTTTAGATCTCATCCGACACACTGTACCCAATAAAATGTATTAGACATTAATCGGAGCATAACACATCAAACATAATACACACGGACTTGCCGAGGATTGCACACTGTTCCTGTTTCAAATTAATCTAACAATGCTTAAGGCTTACAATTAAAAAGATCACAAAAATTCAGTTTACTTTCCTTGGTAAAAAAAAATCCAGACAGTCAATTGTCCGAAGAATATATATAAAACGTGTAAAATGGGAACAAAACTTATAAAATTTCAAGCAGAGATGAAATGGTCAACGGTTGAGGCCATACATTACAACAAGATTAGGGTGAAGCACGACAGGTACTGCAAAGTGAAGGGTAAAATAGGTCATAAGAATATGAAAGCGAACTAGGTCAAGTTAGGGTTACACGATACCCGTTTTAAGACGTGGCATTATACTTACAAGACACACATGCATAATATTTATGTTCTGATTCGAATCGAACAGTTCTTTCGGACAAGTGAAGCTCTGAATATAAACACGTAGTGATGGAATGCAGTTATAGCAGTTTTCACTTTCTGCGAACTAACCACCATTTCACTATAACTATCAAAACGATAATGCTATTTTTATTAATTTGGTAATAAATGTATCTATCTATAAAGAGTTACCAAAAAATCTTCTAATGTGATAGGTATTTCTTATTTTACTAAACTTACTATTACTAAGTTTGCTATTTCTTTTTATTTAATATCAATCCAATCACATTAATTTTGAAGTTACGATTAAAATTGGATTCTTTTACTTTTTAATTTTTTATGTTTAATATTGCAATACATAACCCGAAGGTGGGTGCGTATTAAGTTTGTAATCCCATTTCTTGTTACAGCAGGGGCTGGAAAGTGATGAGGTATACCATCTTTGTGAACTACTTTTATGTTGCTGCCACTCAATTTTATTGAATTTTATTTTAGTTGATATGTTTTTTCTCATATCCACTAGCCATTTACATTCACTAAGCGTATGCATTTATGGAGGATACGAACGCTTCCTCTAAGCAAATATTAATCATTTAAATAAAACACTACGCCTTTTCAAGGCTCACTTGCTACTCGTATGTCACAAGCTTTGACGCCGACAGATTTAAATATTTAGTGCAATGAATGAGCAATGTCTCTCAGCGTAGATGCCGCCCTAACGAGAGCATGTAAATTACTTTGATTACAGAGCTTATTGAAATTGTTTTATGCGGTGATATAAACAGAATGTGCTGACTCAAACAATTAAACATAAAAATAAGACGACGGTATTCAAAGTTATTTTGAGTTTAAATAATAAGTCAGTAAAACGAATTATAGGTTTTTTTTTGTGTTGATTATTTTTAAACTTTCAAATTGAAATATATGAGAAATTGGCTTAGTGGTCAAACAAGAACGAAAAAATTTGACGAATCATAAATTCATTAAGCTTTTCATAGCAAAAGTGCAAAACCAAGCATCTGCACTTGGCTTAATAGCAAACTATACGCTCACACTTCCCAGACTAAAATTTTTGTACAAATCAAGGAATCGCCTTTAATCACAACGTAAATAAGAAGCACAGACTTTAGTACTGTTTCAGACTTTATGTACTTTCTAAAAGCACCCACCTTACATCAAGCAAATAATAAACTAATTACATTTATTTTATTTTTTTATTTTATTACAATTCAGTTCACTGTTTTCATTATTCATTTAAAAAGAAAGTTGGTAAATAAATTATGTTTTGCTGTTTATAGGACAAAGAAAAGACCATAGAGTTTTTATTTGTATTTTCTAACTTTTCATTGATCACTAATGGGATACAAAATTCATCGAGTTTATCATTGCTTTCATATTGGAAGAAATACTAATTTTCTGGGACATTTAGAAGGACAATTATTTAGCTTAGCAAATTTTTTTATCGTATTTATTCTGTATGCATTCTAAAACATAAAAAATAGGCATAGGATAATGACTTGTATTCCAAATGTTTCAATCATTCAAAAAACTAGATCAAGTGTCAATTGTATATATTATGAAGTGAACAGTTCCCGATTCTTATGACACTGTTTTTCGGTAATTACTGTCTTTCGTCACGTGTCTCTCAAAGAACAGCAAATCTATTTATTATGCACCGCATTATGTACGAAGCTAGCTAGCTATTAGTTTTGAAAACAACGCTTGAAATATTGCAGTTGTGCAAGAGAACCAACCTAAATTTTGTTCAGCAAGGCATTTTTAGACAAACAAGTAATTTTGCTTAGTTAGCGTGATTTTCGCTACGAAGCCTCGTTGATGCTACTTTAGTTACGAGCGACCGTTTTAATAACGCTTAAAATTTGCGGCTAACATTTTCGTTAATAAATATTCTGCATGGGGAATGCTAAGCTATTTTTCCTTTTTACAGACGACAACTCTCATCGGTTTACTGAAAACAGCGCGCTTGTTGCGACTAGTTAGAGTCGCTCGAAAAATTGACAGATACTCGGAATATGGCACCGCTGTCCTTCTATTGCTCATGGCTACGTTTGTTCTCATCGCACATTGGCTGGCGTGTTTATGGTTAGTTAAACATATTGTATACACACGTATTTAGATAAATAGTTATTAATTTATTTGATTATCTTCAAGGTATGCTATCGGCAGTTGGGAGCGACCGCAGCTACACGCTCCTATAGGTTGGTTAGATGCACTCGCTAACGATGTGCAAGCTTCCTATGACAATTCAACCGGCCCCTCTATGAGGTACTTATAACTTTACTATCATACTGAAGCTGAGAGAAATACATATTAATATACTGATTATATCATTTATTTACATCAATGTTTTCAGATCTCGTTACATCACCGCTTTATATTTCACGTGCACTTCCTTGACGAGCGTCGGTTTTGGAAATGTAGCTCCTAACACAGACATGGAAAAAGGTTTCACGATATTCGTAATGCTCGTTGGCTGTATGTTCCCAGTTTTTTTTTCTTGCATAAAATATATATTTTAAGTAACAATCACTCAATTGGATCGTAATCTTTCAGCGCTTATGTACGCGAGTATTTTTGGAAATGTTTCTGCGATTATACAAAGACTGTATTCTGGAACAGCACGATACCATACACAAATACTTAGAGTACGAGAATTTATCAGATTTCATCAGGTAATCGGAACATCAAAGCTTTGTTAGTTTATAAATATAAAAAAGGATTAGTTAAAAAGTGTACGTAAATTCATGACGGATAATTTGAATGAAACTTATTCAATGGGATAGACTGCCGTCAGTGCCAAAATTTATGACATAAAGTATACTAAAAATATTACAAATCTACTCATTGACAGATTTGGAGGAATCCAAAAAAGTTTTATTCGATATTCCCTATAATGATTTGACAAGCTCTTGCTGCTATCAATAATACTTCCCCGTCATCCATCCGTAGTAGTATCCTCATCTTATTTCCTACTTAACTTCCTCTGTTTCCTTTTGTAACTCTTACCTTGGGTACGGAGAATAAGAACTAGTTGTAAACTCGCATAGTACTTACCGCCCTGTCTATCTTTGCTGCGAAGAAATACATACATACATACCATGAAATATTATTATATTTATTTCTATCATAGTTTTCAATCAGGAATGTTTTGCTCTCATTAGGTAAATTTTATTTGTTAACAAATTAACAAAAACATACTCTTTATTTAGATAACCAACCCCCTAAGACAACGCCTAGAAGAATATTTCCAACACGCGTGGAGCTATACAAATGGCATCGATACATCGAGCGTCCTGAAAGGATTCCCCGAGTGCCTCCAAGCTGATATCTGCCTCCACTTGAATCGTAATTTACTTGCCAGCTGTTCAGCCTTTGAAGGCGCCAGTCCTGGATGCTTAAGGTATTTTTAGTCTTATCAAAGTATTCAAAGTAAATAAAATTATTTGAAGTCTTATCAAAGTTTTTTTTTTTGTTAGAGACATAAAGTATATTTTATTTAATATTAAATTTTTCTTCGTCAATGAAAACAGAGCATAGGCCATCTTGTGTCAAGGGATTGCCGAAGACAATATTAAAATGCTATTATGTAACGCGAAGTCGAAGTCTCAGTAGCTTTGGAATAATTGTGTCTTACCTTCCTAATCTTCGAAAGGAACATGACTACTTTGTGGTCAAAATAGGCAGAAATCCTGTGGAACTTCTATCAATCCGCCACCAATCAACCTTCCTTCTTCAAACGATGCTTATGAAGAGTATTAAATGGTAGGCAGCGGCTTGTCTCTGCCCCTTGGCATTGCTGAAGTCCATAAGCGACGGTAACCATTCACCATCAGGTTCTCGACTGCCTATATATGTCAATAACAAAAAAATGAATCTATAATTATATTCATGTTTTCAGAGCCCTCTCCCTAAGATTCAAGACAACTCACGCTCCACCCGGTGAAACCCTAGTTCATAGAGGAGACGTTCTGACCTCCCTATACTTTATTTCGCGAGGATCCATTGAAATACTCAAAGATGACATAGTCATGGCCATTCTCGGTAAATATCAATCAGGAAATAAAAATCGTTCCTGAACAATTAATTAGATTGTTATAAAAACTTGGCACAGTTATTATCTGTTATTATTAACCCCTCTATAGAATGTTTCTATCAACTAAGACACGCGTATACTTTGACGATTTTAAACACATATTATGTACATATTATTATATTGATAATCACAGCGGAGTGGTTGGATTTTTTTTATTGCTTTGGCGGATAAAAGTTCTCCCAGCGCACCTGCCCATGACACCAACGAAGTAAATGCCGTCACCTACCTTGAGACATAAGTTCTAAGCCTCAGTTCTGTATTACGACGGCTCTAATTATCAATTCAAAGCAGAAGGCATTATTACTTTACAGCAGACTAATATGCTGACAAGACGCTCTACTACCCAGGTTTCATTAGTTTTTGTGTTAATTGACTACCTGTTGTAAATTTATAAGGGTGAAGATGTTCAGATATTGCATTTCATTTATAACTTAACTTGTTTTTTTTTGTTTATTGCTTAGATGGGTGGACGAGCTCACAGCCCACCTGGTGTTAAGTGGTTACTGGAGCCCATAGACATCTACAACGTAAATGCGCCACCCACCTTGAGATATAAGTTCTAAGGTCTCAAGTATAGTTTACTTGTGCTTGCTTTAAAAAATATAGTTCTACGTGACTTATTTGTTGGCTTATTTCTTGCGTTTATTACAGGGAAAGATGACATTTTCGGCGAGAACCCGTGCATTCATGGAACAGTCGGTCGTAGTAACTGCCGCGTGCGCGCTCTCACGTATTGCGATTTGCATAGAGTTCATAGAGACGACCTGCTAGACGTACTGGACTTCTATCCTGAATTCCGCAACTCCTTCGTTAATAACTTGGAGATAACTTACAACATGCGTGACGTAAGTTTTTGAATAAAGACGTCCATAAATTATCAGTATATTTTTTTAGCTATATATACAAATCTAGATTTAAATAGACATTAAATTAGCTAACATTAAACGGGTTTGTTTCGAAAAACGCTTTTTCGATGTGAAAAAGGGTCCAAAAATATGAGATTATCAATTCAATACTTAAATAGTTTTATAAATAAAATGAAATAAATATCTGTCAATTCGAGCGAATCTATACTCGGATTGTTAATATATAAGTGTATGTATCTATGTTTAATTCTTTGGCATATTGTTGACAAGCCTTTTGACGTATTTCTACGTTGACGTTTGAAGTGTCAGGTCTTAGTTGTAGAAGGGACATTGAAAGTGTGGAAAAACCACAATCATATACCTAACCAAAAAGTATTAAATTAAATAAATTCTTAAATGAAACAAAAACCGAAATATTAAAAATAGTTACTAAAAATCGAAATTTACGGTAAGTAAGTTTAAGTAGGTTTAGGTAAGTTTAGTAGTAGGTAAGTTTACCGTTCATTTATGAAGCTATAGGGCTTTTGTACGATGAAAGTTTATTTAAGTGAACTCTTTGTCCAGGAGGAGTTAGGTGGTATAGAGCCGCGACGCCGGATGCGCTACGAGAATCCTTGCGACGCGCGTCTCCTGCGCGAAGCGTACGCGCGGACAACACGCCGTCCCCACACCGAGAACTTCGCTGAAAAAATGGTACGTGCTTCAGTTTTATGTATAATTGCTTTCTAGCGCCGAATAACACATGCCTCACGTATGGTCACCGTTGCTCACGGACGTCATCACTTAATAACGAAATGAATGCTCTGTACATCAGTACATATCAGAAAACATCGCATAACAAAATCATTATGTTTTTGCATGGTCTGCTGGAAGAGATTTCTCAAAGAAATAAGCAGTGCCTTTGTACATAATTTTCCTATTACTCTGTACTGTGTCTTGTTTTCTGTGTGTACATAAATAAATAAATAAAATAAATAATAAAATCATTCTAGAGTTGGATAGTACGTGACAAGAAATTCCATGAATGAAGGCCATGAATAGTTCCAAGAGGGTTGAATTTCGTAGACGTAAAACTGACGAGATTATTTCAGACTATTCGGGGCATTTACCTATTACTGTCAACTAGAATTAAGATCGAGGTACATAGATAGACGTAATATGTAGCGTGCAACACTAGCACACCAAGTCGCGTAAAAGTTAGTTCATATTTGTATGGATTGGGATCGTTTTCCTATGTTTGCCGCTAAGAGCGCTGTTCCAACTGCATACAAAATTGGGCTAACTTTTACGCTATCGAATACGTTAAAAAACTCGCACTAAGCACACTGATGTCAGTCAACAAGATTCGCGCGCCAACTTAAGTTTAAGTTTCGAAGTCGTCCGGTGCATCTATATATTAATCATAGACCTATATAGTAGGGACACGACATATTGTTCTATACGTACAATTGCTTATATAAATAGCACCCATTTTGAAGGCACATACATAAACATATATCTATCTCGTTCTTACTCAGCACTTTAACTCGCAGGAAAACAATATAACAGTATTTCAGTGCGTACATAAAATGAAACATGAATATACGTAAATATCTCCGTCTCCGTCTAATGAGGCCGAAAATCCGCCATGTTTAGCGCGCCAAATGTCATTGTCACGTCAGTTCGGCCGTCTGTTTTGGGTTGTACATTATTTATTGACTTTGATATCGATTTAATATGATTGATTATATAAAATTTCATAATTTATCATGCTTAAAACATACAAAAATAATAATTAAAACGTATTTTATAGGATCTCAAGAAAGTCGATGCCCTAAAACTATTATCTATATGTATTTAAATTCATTATGGAGCCCTCATCCGAAAAATCCATTTTTCGGTCGGAATCTATTGATCATGACACTAATCATAAATACCACTTTAAAATATGTCATCAAAACATATTTAGACATTCTGTTTAGATATTTCGGGAAAAAGGCTACCGACAAAATCTCTTCGGAACTATTTAAATAAAATAGTTTTATTCCGCAGTGAGTAAAACACTATTGTAAATTTGTTAAATATTTAATAATTAAGTGATTTTAGAGAGGAAGTCACAAGGAATGACGTTTGTAATTAATGAATAAATGTTCTGTAGGTGTTTTTTTTTTCACGCGGTCCCTTGATAAGTTTAAAATTTGAATCACTCTCAAGCGAAAGTGATTCAAATGGTGCGGCGCACCTTCCTTGGGGTGCGCTGCGGTAGTATGTTACGGACTTTAGAGTCAGCAAAACAATTAAAATAGATTGTAATAGTCTAAGAAAAACACGTACTCAAAATACGATAACATTTAGCATGCTAGAAATGGGCTGATGGCTTTGAACTACGCCATATCTTTATGTTTTGCGACAAACGACAACTTTATAAATTCAGTGTAGCAACTTTTAAAAATCATCATATCGTTTACTTGACAAATTCGAAGGACGAACTTGTCTTAGATTTCACCCATCAAAATCATATCATATTTGCACATAACAATATACCTACTTACTTCCCATTAAAGTATAAATTATACAAATATTTATATTTGTTTATATATATATGTATATAAATATTTATATATACAATATTATACAATATTTAAAATAAAATGAGCCAAGAACGTTTATCGATAAAACCTGATAACATTGAAATCTTTTGTACAGCACTAAA
This sequence comes from Bombyx mandarina, assembly GCF_003987935.1. Next base: position 95,499 of record NW_021011600.1, read on the forward strand.
GCCGCCATGTTTTGTGGCCAGATGACGTCACAGTGGCACGAAATTTTGGTTGACGTTTCATTTCCATAGGTTTCCTACTTCATTGATATTAATACGTGAAGCAAAAACTTTGTATCCCTTTTTACGAAAATTGCGCGGACGGAGGAGTATGAAATTTTCCACACTTATAGAGAATATAGAGAAGAAGTGCAGAATGCTAATATTTTTTTTTTAAATAATGCATAAATGATACATTAAATCAATAAAGAAAATATTACACACGCTACATACCATGTATTTGACGCACACACGCATGCATACTATTTATTGTCAAACTTTTGTTCTTGATGTCTGTTGTCAAATTGATATCAAATATTGTTTGTCTTAGTTAATATTTGTTATAGTGTAGTCTTGGCGAAATTTGTGATTAAAGAAGTATAAAGTACAATCATAATAGTCTACAAACTTACAATTCCAATTAATTATAGTCGAATTTCGACTACTGCGGGACCTCTTCTAGTTCGTATAACTATATAGCGATGCAACGGTGTTCGAATCACGCAGGCGGGTACCGATTTTTCTAATGAAATACGTAGGTACTTAACAAAAATTCACGATTGACGGTGAAGAAATAATATTTGTACTAGAATATTATAATAATATATGAAAATTAATAAAATGTTGGTATGTAGCATCGATATATTATGTAGCTCCCGTCTCATCAAGCAAGTGTTCCAGTACTAACTATATATTTACTTGTTATATGATTAGTCTCTAGTTCACCTCATCTACCCTTGGATCTCCTTAAAGAAGCGTCGTGAACTCTTTGGATTAATCTTATCAGTTACCATGCTCCACGACCTATCTGTCCAACAATTTGAAAAGCTATTCTAAACATGCTTTTCTACCTTTCTCTATTCTGCATCCTAATCTCTTCCGTATAGGGCACGTAGTAAGCCTGCTATGATTGCCACAAATCAATCATGCTGTTAATGGTCACAGGCAATAAACTTCAAACGGTTCAACTAACTTCAACATTCTTCCAACGAGGCTTGTGGAGAGTATTAAGCGGTATGCAGCGGCTTGGTAGCGGTATTTGTTACTCAAATAGAATGAAATACATAAACCTTTCCCCGGGATAAGAATTGGCTTCTGCGGTGGAACTTCGTTTCTCTTTGTATTTTGTACCGTATGTTCCATGGAAAGTTCTCTGAGGAATTATTTGAGATGATCCCATCATCTCGTTTTTACCATCGCCCCGCTCGCCACCGAAGTAGAGCTCATCCATATTACTTAGAACCACTGCGCTCATCAACAATGCGCTTCCAGATATATTTTTTGTCATGTACCATTCGGCTTTGGAATGAGATCCCCTCTACTGTGTTTCCCGAGCGCTATGGCGTGTCTTTCTTCAAATGAGGCTTATGCAGAGTACTTTACGGTAGGCTGCAGGCTGTTTCTGAACCTGACATTGCTTATGTCCATGGGCGACGGTAACCACTCACCATCAAGTGAGCCATATGCTCGTCTGCCTACAAGGGCAGTAAAAAAAAAAACAAAAAAAAACTTTACGAATGATTTTAGGACTCCCAGTGCAGCGATGATGAGACCGAATCACCCGCCAGTCGCGGAATCCTCGAGTTTTCTGCGGACAAAGCCGGTCAAGATGTGACCCCGCTCAATTTCAACTTCAGTAAACAACGTTCCACTACACTTAATTCCATAACAGGTATGTAATGAAGAACTCAAATAATTATAATCGTCTTCTTTGGATTTTCACAAAACCCAAAATAGTCTACGAAGCCCGCTCGATTTTGTCAAGAATGAAATGCATCACACGGGCCGCATGTTTTCTTAAAAACTCTTCCTCTATATACTTAGTTTAGAATATGCAACAATGAGACAATATGCGTTTGAACGTAATTCATTTCCCCTTCTATCCATTAAAACCGAGTTAAGTATTTCTTAATGAACCTTTTACGAACAACGATGTCTGTCTGTATATAACTTTAGTTATTATTTAAATCAATAATATTAAATCTATATTTACCAATTATGTACTCGCAAAAAGTTCATACATTTTGAAGGATTAAGTATTTATAAGTTTAACTTTATTTCGGCGCAAAGAAATATCTAAATAAATAATGCAAAATGAAAAACTGTTTTTTTGATAGTCCGTTTTAATTTATTTCAAAATTGCTATGAACATTTTGCAAAAAAATATATTTCGTATACTTTGCCAGATATGATAATTTGCGATGTGGAGTTTAGTAAACAATAACAAAATATAATTATCCCAAAATCATGTTAAAACTTTATTTAATTGAAAACACACAACAGTATTTTTATTCGCCATGTTAAAATTAACTATTTTATTTAACAAAATGTCCACGAATCGGTAACGCTACATGAAATTCAAGCAAACACACCCAAATTGTACATATGAACCACACTTTATCGAACACTACTGCCACTCTCAATGCAAATATAAATTCATTGTATATTAAATCATTACCAAACAAACTCCACGAGCAAACATCGACATATTCAATAGCAAGTTAATTTGATTTGAAGCAGCATGGAGAAGCTTTTTTCTTATTATTTATCTGTACATCGGTAATACGGGAATGAGGATACGGCATGGAAAAAAACAACAACTAAGAGTTTAGTTAACAGTTGGGTTTTCGCATATACCAAGCCTATGGCATCGTTATAATAAAATTAATGAATGGTTTTGATGCTATGCCCGTATCCTCGAGACCTCCCGCCCCGCTCTGAGCGCGGCCCTTGTGTGCAGGCATGCTAGCGCAACTTAAACGGAGCTTCCCAGACCTCTACCATCATAAAACACATCAGCCGCTACACAACAAATATTGTAAGTATAACATAACTAACTCTACAGTGCATGATATTATGACGTTGTTGTTTGAGAGTACCATACCGATTTCATACAAACTATGTGTTCTTAACATCAACAACGTTCAGTTACATGAATTGAAATTAAATTGAGACAATAGACGTTCAAATATGTATATATGTAAATAAAGGTAATGTAACGTAATTTGTATAATTTTCTTTTTCAGCTCAATCAACTCCTCAGACGTACCGAGGCCGGGCTGGTGTTAGGCGGCAGTCGTCAGTGGGTCCTTTAAATGACACTTCCCCACTGACAGGCGGAGCGGCGGCCGGCGAGGCGGCGGTCAGCACGCCTGCACACAGCGCGACATTACCAGTCTCTAGTCTCAGCACTAATCCTAGCTCGTATTATACCAACGCCTCGCCTAGCCCTCCGGCAGTCCCAGCGCCACAACATCATTCCTGCGACGATATCTTAGCGACGCCAGCGGTGCCTTCTGCAATTCGAACGCCATCTTCTCGTTCTGCACCTCATTCTGCTGTAAATCTCCACCAAACAGGTCGTCCCGCCGCACTCTCTATCTCTACTGAGAGAACACAAAATGCAGGACAGGTACAAGCTCACTAATGCGACTGGTTTTTCATTGAATAAGCGTTAAAAACAATATAAATTGTGACGTGTATTTACAGGACAGTACATCACCTCAATACCAAAATGTCGGAACAGCTGCTACAGCTGCCTCGGTGGCGACAGTTTTAACGAGATTGGAAGAACTAAGCAGGCGCGTCGCTGTACTCGAAACCGGTCTCACAGCAGACGTGCGACGTATACTACAGTTGCTACAAACCCGAGATTATCCGCCTCATCATAACGCACAACCAGCACAGACGCCTTCCCAAGTTTTGCCAAAAACTTCGCTCTCGGTACCCCAGACAAATGAGGTTAGATACTTTACTTACTAGACTTTATTGTGTATAATGTACAGGCTGAATTTTACAAATGAGAGATGTTTTTTTTTCTTTGAAGTGCGCGTCTGGGATGGTATGGACATGTGATGAGACGAAATGAAAATGAGGTTGGTAAGAGAGTGTTAAGTATGAATGTGGAAGGATATAGAGGAAGAGGTAGACCTAAGAAGAAATGGATGGATTACGTGAAAAACGAAATGGGTAAGAGGGGAGTGAGTGAAGAAATGGTATATGATAGAAGAGTATGGAAGGAGAAAACATGTTCCGCCGACCCCAGGTGACTGGGAGAAGGGCAGGATAATGATGATGTTGTACGTTCCTACATAAGATTTTTTTAACAGTGGGAATGGAACTGGAACTGTGATCGCGATCGTGAACGGGGTGACCGATATGTTCGAGCCGAGCGGGCGGAGCGAACTCCGGGAGTTCAGAGATCGGCATCGGAGCCGCACGCACCGGTGCCGCCGGCACTGCCTCCGCCCCCGCACTCGCACTCGTTCTACAGGTAGTGTGAGGCGGGCGAGACGAGCGCTCCCCGCTGCCGGCCCTCGGCGCGCTCGCTCGCAGAGTCGGCCTCGTGCGGCTCGCTGGTGGAGACCGCACCGGCTCCGCCTGCGCGCTTTCACTTCTGCCGGCGTATCACGCAATCCAGGTTCAACGACGCCAGAACTTTCCTGTAAAGCGACCACGATCCGATACATGGACCAATTTTGTATTCCCATTAACGCCTAAACTAACACGTCCTCGCGATCTCGCGCAAAGGTGGTCTTTCCACCTGATAAGAGTCCATTTGTATTATATTTTAAAAGACAAGAACGACTGCCTTTAGTAAATTTTAATACTAAAATTACCTGACGAACGGAACTCCTTCGAATTCGTCAGTGGATAATTTCGAAATTTATAAAGCTAGCAAGCACAACGTAAGAATGTTTAGAAATTGGAAGTAAGAGATGGTTAATTGGGTGCTTTAATTTTATGTAATTTACAGATTTTAAGAAGAGTCATTTTTTTTTATATCTAACAATTTAACGTTTCCTCAATAGCACTATCTGACGGTATTGACTCTTACCTTATGTTATTTATGGGATTCCATGTAATTACAAGGAACCTTTGAAATAACATGACTCTGTGCATTGAACACGATTAAACGATAATTTAATGGTGTATTATGGTTTTGCTTGTACCACAATATAATCTATGTGTAAGTTTCAAGTTAACCGAAAGAGGCTTAAAAGACTGACAGACTACGTAAATACCATGAACTGTATTTCCAAAAGAAAGTACTTCACCTATGAATGCTTTCTACCCGTCCTTGCTCCTTGCCTTTACAATTTTAGCTAATTAATATCTAAAACTGTGCTAGACTAATTCACGAGACACGATTTGTCAATAATTGTAATATATAACGCGAGTTTCAACAACTGTCTCATGTTAATTAATTTCATACATTCCTTTGAGTATAATAAATATATTCGTATTTTTATTTATGTAGGTTTTATTAAAATTGTGGCTCAAAAAGTTGAAGTTACGTTTTAATGTGTAACGTAGTTATGGATTAAGAATTATCGCCAACATAAATATCATAAGAAGCAATAATAAAATCCACAATAAATTAAGGGTAAATGTAAATCGTATCCTATAATTATTCACGTAAGGACTACGAACACCTGTAGTGAGTTGTATTAAATAATATATTCAGATAGTGCTATACAAATAGGTATCATTTATTAGTTCTCTGCCAGCATGTCGGAATTTCATTATTTTAATAAGATTCATTAGATTCACCTTCAAGTACTACTAATTAATACTATCACTATTCAAACAAAACGCCTGCCAAATAACAATGTATTTTAAAATGAACCTGTTTCTTGTGTTTTTTTGTTTTATGTTGTAACTTCATTCATATTATCGTATCACATTTTCACAAAACAAAAAACTTTGTCATCTATTAATATGTATGCACATACAATACAAATGATCGGCATTAAACTTATGTTATATGTTTGATGTTGTTGGGACTGGGATAAGAATAAGTTAGTTGACTCACTCTGAACCTCCTTTATGCACTTTCCATTTCTCACATTCTCGAGAATTTTCTATGCATATTGATGAACAATATTCAGAAATAACACCGGAGGCGCGGCGCCCTGTTTTTATTTTTTACCGCCATTTTTGCGCTCGTTGTTTCTCTTGAAACGTCCATAGATGGCGTGGACAAAGGATTGAAAAAGGAATTAGGAAAAGAAGTCCCAACAATTAGCAAAAGACAAATAAGCTTTAACACATATTACGTACATTTCCATTTATGATAGTTTTTTTTAGGAAATTAGTTAAATAGTTAGAAATGTACTTCCAGTTTTGTTTATATCGTCTACATTTATTATATGTAGTAGAAATGGCGAAAACATACGAATTATATCCGTATCATTGACAAAAGCGATTGCTTCATCTTCGAGAGCAAAAAAAGTAAAAAACTGTAAATATTATGGAATACATATTAATTATATTCTAGTGGGTTTGTAAATTCGTCAATTCCTAATTCACTTACTTTCAATACAGTTACTTTTCAATCAAATTCGATTTAGAGGCATTGTTATAGCTTTTGTAGATTTGAGAAATGCTATCGCTATTTGAGATTAGTACCTATCTACCTATACTCTTGTATTCGAACTATGAACGCAGTAGTACCTCAGACCAAAAGAATACGATCTACTTTTTTGATCTGAGAGTTCTATTTAATACTTAAATTAGATGTTAAATACAGATCAATGTTAGTCAGCTTGGAGCGTTTATCACATTAGTCAGTCCAGAAAAGTAAGTTCTATATTTAATCAGCATCCTCCTCTATAAAAACAAATCACTTCAAATCTCATAAAATAGTTGACAAAAAGTAGTTACATTCCATTATCAATTTAAAGAGGTTTCATGTAACTGCAAGGAAGAACACCGTTTGTCTTTATCACATAGAAAATATTAATAATATTAAATTCCATACTAAGAGCTTAAAAACCACTTTTACATACAAGCAATTATAATTTTGGAAATATTGCAAGCTTTATTTCTGACTGACAGAACTGGTTACGTCTATATTACACGGTTCGCAAACAAAACATCAAAAACCAATTAAATTATTTTCTGGTTAATGTTACTATTCTTAAAAATGCGAAGTTTTAGCGCTTAAGCACAGGGTGTATTCGTTCATAAGTCATAAACTTACATTTAATGAGGTATGAAGTAAAATTTAAATAACTGCTTACAATCGATATTTTACTGTAGATCGTAATTGTTTAAACTCAAAATATCCGTAGAATAGGATGTTTCTAAATGTTTGGGAAATTTTCCTTTAACTGTCACTAATAACAGCACTATTCTAATTACTATTTTCAAGAAGTATTTCACACTTAGATGAATACTTCCCTAAAGAATCCTTTAAACAAGTTATCAAGTTGCACAGTTTTTATCGCTAGTGTGCTGATAGAATAAATTATAATATTACTTCGTTGACATTGGTAAGATTTAACATTAAGTAGTACTAAGTACATACTTAAGGAATAAATTCTTAGGTACTAAGGTACTCTAAAGGTACTTTGGAATAAATTCTTATGACAGATGATCCGAAATGAGCGATGAGCAGGCCTAAAAGCGCAAGTTAATGGAATAGAAGCTTAATAGCAAACATCTTACTGACAGTTGTCTCTATCGTTTATTTATTTCTTCTCAGATTTCTAATAAAAGAAAAAACTTAGAAAAAGAGTTCCAACAATACAATGCATTGAAAAATCCAATCACTACGAATATCTGCTGTGAAAATATTACTCTAATTAAGTCTCACAACACTCTTCTAACTTTTACGGAACGCTATAATTTTCATTTTAAAATTTTGTACTTTAAGGTAATTTTATGAAAATATTTTTCTCTGTACGAGTGTTTTCGTCTCTATTGATTGATCTGCAAATGCTTCTGTTAAAGACTTCAAAAAGGTGCTTAAACCGAATGCCTGCTAAAATATGTGTATGTTTGAAGAAAAGTCGAAAAAAAATCCCAAAGCAAGGGAAATCCCAACATCACGATTTCCATAAAACATCGTTCTAAAAATCTTTACTAGATTATAAGTGTAGCTTGGTAAGGAGACAAATTGCGAAAATTCTCGCTAGTTTCGCAAATCGTTGCCTTGAATTGAACTAACAGAGAACTGGTTGTCTCAGCTTCGAATAATGAACACAATTAAATAAGTATAATATTATAGTAAGTTAAGAATTTTATATTTTAACATCAGCGCAAAGTTATCGCGTGCATTGTATTTTGTAATTTTGTCTGTGATCAAAGTCTTATATTGTTAAGCTGAAAATTAAGCGCACGATTGTTTTGTAATGCTAAATTTTTTCATACGGTGACGTTACGTTCAATGCTCCATTTTAAATTTAATTGATGAGTTTCGACAAAAATAATTTCAAAATGATTTTGCTTTAGTACGTTCTGGCGGCCTCAAAAATTTAGGTTAACGAGTTAGAAACTCGTGTTTCAAAAATGTTTGGAATGAAATTCACACACATGCTCGCAACTTAAAGCGGACACATTAAATTTCTTGCCTCATCAGAAATATTATCATGTTAGAATTGAGAACGAGCCTGGACTCGGCTAATAGGTACCAGCCGATTTGGCCCAATTCCACTATTTCTAGGCCACTATTTCTCACATATTGCAGATTCAGACACTCTGTAATAATTCCTTGAATGCAGTGTCTATTTTTCTTAAATTTATGTATTTATGGCAATTAACTCTTCCCAGAACTGTTTTTTAGAAAACATTCATTGTTACCTAATTTCCACATTATTTGAAAAAAGTAAACATATAAAAACCCGACACAAACTGAAAAGTTACAAAAACCTTCTTCCACATTTAGCTTTCTTTGGATTGTTATCAGATTTTGACCTACGGGTTTGTTTAAAATGAGCCTATAATTCATCAAGGAATTTGTTTAAAGTCAATTACAAAATACTTTTCGAACAACATTAAAAGAAGAGTGTTAAGATTTTTTTTATAAATATGTCCTACGTATGCTCATCGCATTAGTACACATAAGGATTGATCATAACATGTCACGCGCAAACGCATCGGCACCCTTTAGAATCTACGATAATGGCAGATAAACGCCGACTTTCAAAATTTTACTCAAGTGTCTAAAACTATCTGTTCAATATTACCACAAATTTTAATTATCCGCTAAACGTTTGAATAATTTGGAGCTTCAAATTAAACTTTAAAGTTTTAAATTATCGTTACTGAAAAATAAATTGTAAACATTTTACAAAATTGTAAATTTTGATTTGTTATTGCAGGTATTTGTATTGTATTATGCCTAGAAAAATCTGTTATGTTATGCATGTTGCGTCTTGGCGATTATTTTATACTGGATATCTGCTGTTCGTATATTACATGGTTTAGTGTAACTTAATTTTCAGAAGCATTGTATCTACTTCAAAATTAAAAAAAAAGCAAAGATTTTTAAACAGTTTGATAATTTTGTCAGGGTTCCTATATTTATTATTGAGTTCTTAAATTCGGCTGTACGTATTACATTTTTTTATTATTATTAAGCTATGGGTATAAAACTATTAACATGCATTCAATTTGATGTAATGGATGGGTTGATATGGAAGTTTTAAAATGTTTCAATACTATAAAACTGCATTAAATTGTTTATCGAAAATCAATACAAGTTTTTTTTTATAAAAATGCCTTCGGATTTCAGCGTCACGTTCAGTATAATTTAATAATATTGAAAGCTGAAAGCTGAGGTTATTTGAAAGAAATGAAACCTGTTTAAACATCGAAATATGTAGCATACATTATTAGTGTGAACATTTCAAATATGACGTTACTATATTTTGTTTTATTTTCCTAATATTATTGCATTTTATTTGCAACTGGAATAGATTTTATACGTGATAATATTACTACTTACTATAATAAATCGGTAGAAACTTAGCTATGTTCTAAAGACCATAATAATATATGGTCTAATGACGAAAGCGCAGTTTAAAAATTCAATTCCTGTTTTCTGAAATCGTTACAATATTATTATTATTATTTACATTAAACATATCGTCTATATGACTTGCATAGTTATTAAGCACTGATTAGAAAATTAATGTTCTGGACAAACGAAAAGCCACAAATTTTTGCTTTAGATTAATAATTTTATACATTGTATTGTACATTGGTTCATTATTGTTATATTTATTGTGTAGTTGTCCATGTAAATTATTACCGTATGCATAATCCTAAGTATATTTGGATCGTTATGCAAAACGCACTTATCACATAGTAAAACGTTTGGGCGCATTAATAATAACGCGCTAAATTGTCATGGAAAATGTTCAGTGAAATAAATATCACGCACATGCGAAAATTGTTTTTCATTCTGTGTGTTGTGCCCTTGAGTTAAATCGATTAAATAATTATAATAAAAATGAGAAGTATTTAACTCTCTTGAAATTTTAGAACTAGACAGTAGAAAAATATAATTTGTTTTGTAATATATTCTGACTACACAGCTTAACCATGCTATATTATTCTATCGATACAATGATCTAAGCCCCAAGAATAATATTGATGATCGTTCATCGAATAGGTTCATAAACAATGAATCAAAATTCTATTCTATTCTTCTAAGACTCGCCGAAATAGCGCTAGTGTAGGAAGTAGAAATGGTTAATATAATGGAAGTGGATACTGCGACCCCACTTCGATAAAGCGGCACGACACGAGAACCCTCTCATCGTGGCCGCCGGTAACTACATTCCCGATCCTGCGGATAGAATGGAAAGCAGTGGACGTTGCCCAAAACACGTCATTTCGGATCCTCCCGATCCACTAACGATGCTTCTAGGTACCTCAAGCATCGGTCATCGTCCTCGTCGAACCCGTCGCTTGCGACGAAGGGCTTGACGAGTAAATTAGCCCTCAGACACAGCCCACTGAGTTTCTCGCCGGATCTTCTCAGTGCGTCGCGCTTCCGATCCGGATCTGCGAAGCACGGCTCTTGCTAGGGTTCGTGTTAGCAACGTCATCAAGTTTGAGCCCCGTGAGCTCACCTACTAGTTAACGCTACGCTGGTATAGCCTCTCAAGGCTCTCAGCTTAGGTAGGAAAAAAAACGAAGAAAAAAAACTGCGACTGTATACTGTCCAGGGCCGGATTTAGACTTAATGCCGCTCCTGGGCACCGGAAAAAAATCCACCCCAACACTGGAATTTTACCTAAAGTTATAGTTAATATATTTTATTTTTCACAATTAAAATAACAAATTTTTTGCAGAAACTTTATCATAATATGTTATATGTTCCAAAACCATAAATAAATATTTGGTTTTTTTTCTAACAATTATTAATTTTGCACTAAGGGTGACTCATAATTATATTACATAAAAAAAGCTAATTGGAAAAACCGAATTTCATAGACAAAGAAATATCGTTTCATATTCAGAAAACGATTTTTATATTCTCATCTAGGTTTAAGAGAAATATGTTTTTTTCTGCAGCTAAAATTAAGTTGTTAATTGTTTTCTTCGAAATCAATAATCGCTCTCATCATTATTTACAGTATTAAATAAGTTAATTGTGGATAATGTTGCTAGAAATAACCCCTTACGTACATTTTATTATTATTATATCCTCATAATAATAATAAAATGTAATAAAAATCCGGAGCCGGCAACGATATTGTTGTTGTTGTTTTTAAATTCGCCAATAAGCAGGCAAAGAGCGTAGCCTATACAGCCTAGTCTGTCGTAGTCAAATTTTTTTTTTCAATAAAAAGCTGGTGTATCTCTTTTTATTGCTTTTTGGGAGTTTTGACGTGAGCTCGATGAATAGCACACTGAGTGAGCGTGAATTTCCGCAGACCTTTTATCTTGAAAAAAAAAAAACAGTCACTGCTATGTTAGCCACAGTTTTATTCCAATGCCACAATAATCGTGAACAATGTGAACATTCTTGACGTTTAATACACAAAACAACACCCAATTTATATATTATACATCACAATAAACTATTAAAAAAACATTAAAATAAAACTTCTAGTGACGCTTCACTCGGGTTGCTGCCAAAACTCTCTGATCATATATAATAAGAATAGAGTAATGGTAGGCCATTGAGTTTTTTACTAATGGAATCAATAATATCTAAAAATATTAAATAATTCATGGTTATAAGTAAGTAATAATTATTATTACAATAAATAAATATTGAATTGAACAAAAATAAACTAAAAAGTCTGTGAATTATAACCATTAGCAATTTTTTTTATTTGTTGTTCAAGTCACAGACAACTCTTTCGTTTGGCAGCTTAAAGGTTTACTATAAGGCTTTATGGGCTAAGCCCTTTGCCTATTGGCGAATTTAAAAACTATGGCACTCAGTTTTGGGATGTTATCAAATAAGTATTTTTTTTTGTAAAACAATGCCAGGTTGAAAGAAATGTTGATACATAAACTAAACAACGTGAAAAAATAAGGCATAGTTTTTCAAGTACAAATAGTTTTGACATAAAGTTAGCCCACTTTTGGGCATTGTCCTTAGCCGCCCTGGGCACTTGCCCCGACTGCCCCTGGTATAAGTCCACCACTGATACTGTCAGTCCTTGACGAAACGAATTTCTCCCCAGTAAGAGCACTGATGAGTGCTCGCAGAGTTTAGCGGAACATAGTCGAAGTGTGGTAGCTCATGGTGCTGTTTTTTAAATCTTTTCACTTGATACTATTTGCCACCTTAATTCGCTCTCTTTCCGAACACTTTTTGATACACTGAAATGGCACTCCTTAGTTCTGCCCTGTATATTGTAAGCCAGAGTCATCTAGTAGTAGTAGTAGTAGTAGTAGTAATTCTATTTTACTAACTGAAAAGACAAAGGTATCTATCTCATAGCATACACCCTAATCTCTCATATATTTTTTTATAAAAAAAGATAATAAGAAGTGAAATGAAATGAAGCTGATTAGTTTGGAACCTTAATCAATTGGCATGAAATTAAATGGAATGAAATGAGATTATAATGTCCCATATATGGGATGAAATAAAACCTCAGTAAAATGGTGATTATTTACTGAGACTTTTTCAGTGGACTTTTTGGAGGATCTGGAGAAGTTACGTTCAGCGGCTTTGTTTCATTTTCCCACATTTGTGCACTTTCACAGATACTAAACAGTCAATAAACCACCGTTATTACACATTTAAACCTGAGGAAACACTAAATAGGCAAAATAGGTAAAAAACACTAAATAGGTAAAAAGTCCACTAAAAAAGTGTCAGTAATCAATGATCACCATTTTACTGAGATTATATTTCATCCCATATCATCTCATCTCATTTCATTCCATTTTGTTTTTATTTCATTTCATTTCATACCATCATAATCAAGTTCATATCATTTCATATCATTTTTCATATATAAAAATTATATAAAAGATTAGGCTGTATGGTATGATACCTTTTGACTTTTCAGTTGGAGAAAGAATATATTAACTGTCAAAATCCATTTCATAACCTAAATTGAATAATACAGTTTGTTTTTGTCACGCAAAATTAATTTAATACCTAATGATTTCTTGCAAATCGAATACTATCAAATGTCTAAAATGTCGCACTAAATTAATCGATGACATATCTCTTATTACTAATCAGAACTTTCAATGTGATCCACAGAAGTGCAACAGTTACGACATTAAGAAAGTGATTTATTTAATGGAAGACAAATTGCCCGAATGGATTAAGTCCAGAATTGAAAATGAGCAATGGACCAAAGGTAGATTAAACTGTGAAAAATGCAGTTGCAGAATCGGATCATTCGACTACATTTCTGGGAGAAAATGTGAATGTGGTGAAACAGTTTTACCACCAGTACACTTTACTAGCAGCCAAGTGGATAGACCTATATTATCTGAAAATGCATTAAAATTAAATAAATCAAACACTGAATGAAAAGAAAATAATTCATTACTGATGATAAGCTTTTATTACTATTTAATAAACATTTTTTTAATACATACATTCATGATAATATTATTCAACTGACATCATGTTAGTTGCTTCTTCATTTACTTCAATATCTCTGCATTGAGCTTGTTGTAACTCCCGTCTAATCTATAGTAAAAACATAAATATTAATTTTGGAATGTTCTAAAGGTACTTAATAAATACTTAGAGTTTAAGTGCTAGTGCTATATTTACATGGAAAATCAAGTAAAAATAATATAATATTCAGAAAAATTTACCTCTTGTGTTATTGTAGGATGATATTGTTTTCTCAATAACTCTAGAAGTGCATCTCGTTGCTCAGTTGATATATCTGCCTTATAACGCTGTACAAACGTTAATAGAGCTTGGTGCCATAATACAGGTAATACACGAGCCTCAGATTGAAACCTGTGAAATAGCACATCTAACTTTTTTCAACAATTCGTGTGAAAAGAAGAATCTTATTTGAGTTTTCATTTGTTTATTTGTAAGTACACAACTAATCAATCTAAAGAAGATTGTTAAGTGTATAACAAAGAATTATAAAACCAATTTATAGTTACCTCAAAAAATGAAAAACAACAGCATCCACAACTCTATATGGAAGAGCATATTTTTTATCAAAAAGGATTCTCAGGAAAATTGAATTAGCACCGTTATAATCCATTTCAGCTATTTTTAACAAAGCAGCACTAGAATGTAAAACGGGTACTGAATTACGTGCCAGCACAGATCCAACAATTATAGCTTCTCTTAGCGTACAATCCCCAGCCTGAAATCACAAAATACTACTAAATTTATAAAGTCCCAAGAGTGTTAGGCACGTACTGGAGCATATGGGCACTTCAATGCTTCTACCTACATTGCCGCAAGTGCATTGAAATAAAAGCTCAAGCTCAAACTGATAACAAACACAGGCATGATCATGTAAAGGGGTGAAATTCTTTTTAGTTTAAGCAACATTTTATTAACTTTACTCCATTAAAATATCTGAAGAACTTTTTTGTTCTGGTATTTCTTCCAAAATTTAAACTTTAAATGGTACTACTGCAAAGATTTTTCTTTCAAAATTTAAACTTCAAATGGTACTCCTGCAAAGTTGCAAAAACCAAATAGCCTTTCACTCCTCGATATTATTTCCCACTTAATTCACCAAACCCACAATTACAATCTCGTAGAAACTTAAACCATACTACTAATACAATCCTGAAACTATTCTAGAAAATTCAACAACAAATCTATACTTTGATAGACCTATTTTGTCAGACTTAACAATATACTGTTATCAACAAGATATTATTACACTAGTAAAAAAACCTAAACTGATTATTTGCAATATCCATTCGTGGAACGCAGTCACAAACAATAGCTGAATACTTTTCCAAATATGCACAACAGAATGAAGAAGATGCACAAGCATTTCTGGCTTATCCAAAGAGTAACCTTAGTTTCCACAGGATTGGCAACAACAGGAATGATATCAAATTACAGCTTTATCAATCAATTAACATAATGATCCTACTCCTCCTCGCGTCGTTTTCCTCATTACTGAGGGTCGAGACTCCCCCGCTGCATCAGTTTCTCCCATACGACTTCCCTCCATCTGCCGCGATCCTTTGCTTCATGAAGGGCATTATGGAAATTGATGCTCAGAGAAGATCGTATTTGGTCCGACCATCTCGTGGGACTGCGTCCTCTGGGACGTTTGCCATCTACCTTTCCTGTCACCANCTCAGAGAAGATCGTATTTGGTCCGACCATCTCGTGGGACTGCGTCCTCTGGGACGTTTGCCATCTACCTTTCCTGTCACCATCAGCTGTTCAAGATTGTGACCCTCTTTACGAGCAATATGTCCGAAGAATTCCAGCACCCTACGAAGGCATATAGTGGAGAGTCTGGCTTTGATATGAAGCTCTCTCAGAATAGACATGTTGGTGCGAAAGGCGGTCCATGGAATCTGTAGCATTTTTCCTATGATCCTACTACCTATCACAAAAGGCAGCAAACCTAAACAATTGCAGATACGTCAGGAAATTTCTTCAAAATGAACAACAATCAAATGCAATATGAATCACATAATAGGACCATTAAAAATAACAGAAAAAATTACTCAACAAATACCAAGCATACCTTCCTATCAATGGTTGTTTGGCTTGGGCCTAACTATGTGATTGAGATGAGAAGACAAGAGAATAAAAATAAAAGTTATTTGTTTAAAATTTTGATTGTGACTCACTCCTCTACAGTGTGTTGTACAAAACACATATCACTTTTATATTAATTTTAATCCCAAACTTGGCATCTTACCTCACATAACGGTAGTAAAATTCCCTTCATAAAAGCACCAGGTTTGAACAGGGCCTTCCTCAATGCTTGGTACAAGTGGAAATTCAACCTTTTGTATTCGGCAAGGTCATCTCTGACACGTGGTAGTAAAACTAAATTATAAAACCTCTGAGCCATCTTCTCCTTAAGATTTGATGCAAAAATTCTAGTTGCCTGCAAACCAATAATAATAATGAATAATGTGATAACATTAAATAAAGCCTTCAATTCTGATTAAAGCTATGATTTTCCGAAGCTCATTCATGAACGCCACACATTTAAGTATTATTCAAGTGCTAAATTTATTGTTATTAGTATTTTCTTATTGTTAACCTGATACATAGCAGCTGCTGACCAAGTAGTGGGCTCTGTTAAGTATAAAATTTGCTCCCAATTCTGCAAATGTGGCACCATTTTGAAAGCTTTCGGTAATTTGCCTGATCTATATTTCTGGAGTACATCCCTTACGCCCTCATACATGGTTTTTATTCTGAAATTCAAAATTTATATACAAAGATTGTAATACAGTCTAACCTGGGTAAGTGAGAAAAAGTGAGAGTAATAGCCAGGAACCGTCATTTTAAGCTCCCAAAACCTCTATTAGCGAGAAACAGAAACCTCTGTAAGAGAGAGTCGTTTTTCCCTTATGGACCTCCATAAGTGAGACTGCTACTTATCTATACCTCTATAAGCGACAGTCGATGTAGGTGTTTCTACTATATTTATGTATATTAGTTCATATTATTTATTAATTTACATTGTACACCTACGCAATATTTAATATTATATCATATTTAATTACGTATTCTATAACACACTCTCATACAGTACACAAATACGCTAAACAATCATACATTCACAACACTACTCAAAATTATATTATTTACACAAGCATAGTCGGGCGCAACNACATTGATTTTCAATAGGTTTTAAGATTTAGGAAACCGTGAAAAGCAGTAAGCCTTTATTGAAAACTTGGTTGTCAAACAAAAAACTAAGGATTTTCACTGATATGGAATCTAGGCGTAGGTTTACTTTGATATATAGATTCCCAAGGGCTGTTTTAGACGACCAGGAAAACTATTTAACTGTGTACAAGAAGATGTTTCTAAGCACATTTCTATTAAGTAAACAATTTGTCTATAAGTCTTTAGAAAATAAAGTTAAGTAAGGTAAGTGGCTTGATAGAAGCGGATCTGCGAGGGCGTCATACTAATCATCGCAAAGTAATAACTAGGGATGTTATCAGAAGTATATGCGATCACATAAAATCTCTTCAGCCTGTAGAGTCTCATTACTCTTGCCGAGGAAGTAGTAAAATTTACCTAGACGGAGATCTAAATTTCCAACGCTTGTTTGAGTTGTATAATAAGTGATTTAATACATTAACATACTCTCCAAAAGCTAGTTCTGAACGGCAATATCGCGACATCGTTAATGCATACTTTAAGATTAATTTTTATATGCCAAAGAAATACCGATGTGACAAGTGTCATATCTATAAGAATATATCTAGTCTGACACTATATGAAGCACATATTAAAAATAAAGAGATAGCTCGCCAAAAAAGTCGACCGATAAAGAACTGGCCAAAGTATCAGATGGTAAACTATTAGTGGCCACTTTCGGCTTTCAAAAGTTCTTATTGCTCCAAATGGTAATATATAAGTATACTTTATTATAAACGAAAGCTTTAACTGTTTAATGGGACACCAGTGCGACGTGGAACCTTACTGTGTATTGTGCTGTACGGTATTGTGATCCCAACGCGAGTGTGTGTAATCTAGCGGTGCTGTGTCGGCGCGGAAACGTTCCGAGCAGCGAAACGCAGGACCCGGGAACAGGTGAGTAGGTTGACACATTCATTTTTTAACATCTGTTAATTGCGGGTAGGTGTCGACCAGCCTGGGAAAGCTGCGTAACCATTTTTATTTGATAATAAAAATTGGTCGACGTAAGCGCCTTTGAGTCTGGCCATCCGTGTCTGATCCCAGTCCTCCCCTGCCCCAAGGGGTTAGGAGGGGCTGCTACCAACACCCGACTAGCAGACTGTTCAGTTGTAGGTTGGCGGCTTCGGAGTCCCGCTGAAGGTAGGTTCTTAGATTAAGTTAGTTTCTAGTTTTACGTGTCTTTTTTTCTTTAATTTTTAGAGTCAATTTAACTCAATCTTAGATTCAAAAACATTTTATACTTATAATATTCATTATTACCAATAATAGTAGTTAGTACATCCAAAATAGAACCACTTTTTAATTTTTATTCAACTAGTTATCATAGTGCAGTAATTCGACAGCCAATGAGCGTCGTTGTTTCTTTTGTCTTTTAATTTAAATTCACTTACGTTTTAATTTCAACTACCCTCAATAAGCTTAATTTTTTCTAGGTGTATTCGCGTTGTAAATAATTTCATTTTGGTTACTTAAGTAAGGTACCGGCAGACAGAACAGGTTTCATAAGTGTTCACACTTGTTTTACAATAGTTTTGAATTAGATAGTAGTAGTTAGTTATTAATTTCTTTTGATTTAATATTATAGGTTGTTCTAAATTGTTGATTTGATTTATTTTGTTGTATTTAACTTGTTTTGATTTCTTTTTTCTTTCAATTTTTATCAATTTTCTTTAATTTTCCGCTGGCGAGGGTGTGAGTCGGCGGTGACGTACCGGCTCAGTGAATAGTTATAATTGACTAGTTTTAGATTAAATAGTGTTAGATCAAGTAGTTTATTAATTGGTTATTATTGAGTCGGTAAAGGGAGACGTATAGCTTTAGGTTTGTGGATCGCTTAGCTGAGTGCCCGGGTTCGGAAGCAGAGAACTTGAGTTTTTCTATATTTCGACTCGGGTTATTCGGACTGGCTGACCCTCATAGGGAGTGTAGGTCCCGGCGTATACGAGTCAAGCCCATTTACTTTGACTGATATACTAATTATAATTAATTCTAATTATCTCCTTCTAATAATTTAAACATTAATTTAATTTTATTTACTTTAATTCGAACACTTGTTATTTTATTTCATTTCATTTTATTATTTATATTAATAGCTATTCTTACAATTAATTTAAATTCAGTTTTGTCAATTTTCTTTGAAATACATACTGATTATTAATTACAATTGCACCTGTTCACTGGTTAGTGCGCCTATTTCCGCTCGGCTCGGACTGGCGCCAGGATTTAGTTTAATTAAGAATAACTCACTGATTTAGTAGATATTTAAGTAGAGTTTAGTAGTACAGCAAATTACCGGTTCTGAACTTAATACCACCCAACCAACCCAGCGCGTTTTACAACACCAGGCTTCTCTAAAGCCTTTTTCTCAAATAGTTTTAGATAGACCTTCCTGCCCGAGCGGGATTTCGATGTCCAGGTAGCCACTGATAGCAGTCTAAAACATGTCGGGGGGGAACCCACCCCCCATAATTAGCACACCCGGCCCGTCCCGAAAGGGACTTGAAGTGGTAGCGAGTACTTCTACGTACCGCTCTCTACCCGTCCGCCCGGAACAGGGCACTGCACCGGACAACAAGCCCGGGCCCTCGGTCGCGGCCCAGGGGTCTCCGAGGATCGGTCCGGGGGAAAGTCTCTTTCCCTTACCGGCCGATAACTCTGGGACCTCTCGGCCGCGAAAGAAGGCCAGGTCTGAGTCCGACCGAAGTTCTGCAGAGGGTGTAGATAAACGACCCCGTATTGGACCTTCGTCCAAATCCTTAGTCGAGGACGACGAGGACGACGACAGCGAGGCGACGACTTCCTCTTATGAAACGTCCGAAATAGAGGCAGACACCGACACAGAACACAAGACATCCAACCCCTCGCGTACCTCCTCTTCGAGGGTGGAGTCCTCTCCCCCCTCCAAACCAATTCCCAAGCCGAGGAAGTGTTTAGGGACAGTGGAGAGCCCACCAGCCAAGCAGCTGCGTACGCCTCCTCGGTCTCCTTCTCCTACCATCTCCCCCATTCCAACGGATAGGCCAAGAGGTGCCCCCACCACAGGCTGCATGGTGGGCAACCTAGAATCGACTAGGTACATGGACCTTGAACCCTCCGTCTCCAATTCTAAACCAATCCCTATCCCAAACCCCTCGCCAGTCCCCTCCACCTCATACGCGGCTATAGCAGCCACGCGACCCGTACCCACCCAACAACACCAACAACACACCCACCAGAGTTCCACTGCCCCAAATAGGTCGCGCACTAAGGAGGAGCCCCGCCGTCATCCACCTATTATGGTGGAAGTGCTCCCAAATTGGTCCCGCCATATGGCGGCCATCAGGGAGCGCTTGGGGAGGGCACCCTCCGTGCGCCCTTACGGAACAGGGTTCAGATTTCTGCCAGCGTCGGCAGAGGAATATAGAGTGGTCCAGGCCTACCTTGCCGGGGCCTCCTCAGCGGACAGTGCCATCAAATGGTATTGCTACGCGTTGGAGGAGGACATCCCGACAAGGGTGGCTATTCGCGGACTACCTGCCGACACCGACGCGGCAGAAATCACAAATTCCTTGAAGGAGCTGGGGTTTCCGGCTCGCTATGCCCGATGCATACGGGCTAAGAGAGGGAGGCCGGGGTGCGTTTTTTACGTTACCCTCGACCACCTCTCTAAAGAAGGCCTCGCCCGCTTGTACGCAGTTGAAGAACTGCTGTACCTGCCGGGGGTGTCAGTTGAGGGATGGCGGCCAAGCCGTGGGCCGGCGCAGTGTCACCGCTGCCAGGCCTTCGGTCACGCCTCCACCAATTGCCACCGAGCGGTCCGCTGTGTGCGTTGTGCGGGTGAGCACATCGTGGCGGACTGCCCGAGGCCG
The DNA here is from genome assembly GCF_003987935.1 of Bombyx mandarina. The sequence goes on from NW_021011600.1 coordinate 116,442, forward strand.
AGGGAGGGGCCCTTCACCTGCGCCAACTGCGGAAAGGACCACGCAGCCGTTGACAAACGGTGCGTGGCCTACCGCAGGAGGGCGAGGATGTTGGGTGTTACCGTCCCCCCTCCCGTACCACCGGTGCCGCGCGCTCGGAGGCCTCCAGCTCCTGCAGTACCAACACCATCTCAAGCAACTTCGACTCAAGTTCCGGCCGCTAGAGTCGTATCAAGTAAGGGCAAGGGCAAAGGGAAATCGTCCCAAGCCCCAATTCTCGCCCCAACTCCCACCTTACACTCACGGCAGCCCAACCTAGTGGAGTCGAATCCAGCAGCCTCCACACTGAT
>NW_021011600.1:777825-926443 GCF_003987935.1 Bombyx mandarina
TCCTTCTGCGAGATGGTGCACTCGCAGAAGTCGAGCATCGCCTTCCACGACTCGTCGTCACCGAGCATCGATGCCACAACACTCGGCAACGACAAGTCGTTTCCTATTTTTGCGACGAGGACACGGCGCCACCCCTCCCATGCGGGGCAGGCGACGAGCGTGTGCTCCGCCGTGTCCAAGTCGCAACCACAATGGTGGCACTCTGCCGTCGGCTCGGCTCCGATCCGGTGCAGGAACTCACCGAAGCAACCATGCCCAGTGAGCACCTGCGTGAGCCGGAAAGTGAGGCGTCCTCTGTCACGATTCACCCAGTTCACAAGAACCGGGCGAATCGCCTCGACGGTCCTACGACCAGCCGAAGGATCGGCCAGCCGTCTAGACCATGACTCCAGTACGGACCGCCGAGATTGGGCCCTCCGCGCTCTGACCACACTGGGGCTGGGACGCGCCACGCCCCGTACACGAAGGTCAGCCCGCCACTGATAGTCAGCAGCGAGCGCCTCCGCCTCCAGGACCCAAGGCGGCGTCCCAGCCAGTACACACGCCGCCTCGAAAGAGATGGTGCGATAACCACGGATGACCCTGACCGCGATGGTGCGTTGCGGCCGTTGCAGCAGCTTCGCTACCCCAATGATAACCATAACATAATATGTGAATACAACGGGAAACGGATAAAGTGTTCCGCACACTTATTCATAATAGTAAATATAGATTTCCTTACAAATGTAACGATGGTGTAATAGAGTTTCATTGTGATGATATGTTTTGTGGTATTAAAGATGAAGTTCTTAAATATACTCGAGTGAATGTGCGAACCTTAAGGGTGTAGAAATGGAGGGTGCGATCTTAAGTGTGTCTGGTAACAACAGCAGGTTCAGGACCCATTTAAAGAATGCAGCGAGTGCAATATGCGCAAGAACTTTGCCGAAGCAAAGACGTACTACAGATGCCAGTACGACGAGTGACTCCCGACATCACACGTATCCGCGCATCACGCCTCCTAAGCGAACGGCAATCACGTGTCGCATGGAATCCGTTATGTGTCCAGCGCCGCCGTGTGTCGCCGCGACGTTCGAGCAGTCGGATCCACCTCGGGACATCATCGATGCTCACAAGTCGAATAAGCAAAATGGAATGATCAAATTGAAAGGCACTTTGGCAAGGTAAGGTTTTCCCATTGTATTTTTGGTAAAAAAATAAAGCAATTAGTTAAATAAGCAGTAAAATATTATGTACTTATTTGTTTTTAGATAGAAAGCCTTTCACTGACTTCGCAAAACGAACTTCACGAAATATTTAATTTAAAATATCTCGTCCGAACCCCGTTATATTGTCGTCAGGTGTCTAGTTTTACGTTCACGATATTACAAAAGAAGAGTAACACGTAATTTTGTTGTTTCTCGGATAGGTACTTACCGTAAATTGTTAACTTGCTCTTACTGCTACGGAATTTCCTCAACATTATTATATGTATTAAGATTTAAGATATAATGATTAGGCATCAGATACTACATTTTATAATGCGCCGCAACTTCACTCTCAAAAGAAAGGATTCGCTCAGTGACCGCAAAACTAAAATCTTATAATTTTCGTAACGTGAATAGTAAATAAAATGATCGTTTATTCAAGCCCAAATTGTAAATCTGTTTTTGGATCTCTTCCGAAGTATTGTGGTGCTTTTTAATAAATGCTTTGCGATTCCACTGGACCGTGCTTCACTTTTATCGTATTGTTGCTCGCAGGCTCACCGTACCTCATAGACAATCCAGATGTAATCTTGACTCATGTTTACTTTATAAAATTAATGTTTCGTCAAACTGCTAAACTGGTTTTGCTTGTATTTAGATTTCAGTCAGAAAATGAATGCTATATAATATTATACCTGTCCGTCCCTCAAGAATAATTTAGCCGTTTATTACGAATGAAATAATTAAAAAAAAAAATTTTGGTAGTTCGGAGTTTACCTTAAACGTATAAATAAAATAATCTGTTATAAGTTGCATAAAATGTTTGTGGTCGTGTTCTTTTTTCACTAGAGGAGTCATTTTTTTTTTTTATTGCTTTGATTGGTGGACGAGCTCACAGCCCACCTGGTGTTAAGTGGTTACTGGAGTCCATATACATGTTCTAAGGTCTCAGTATAGTTACAACGGCAAGAGCATTTCACAAGAACTTTGGTATCAAACTGTATTAGTGTCAGTATGAGTGCGTCTTATGATTTAAAATAAATGCTTGGTAGTCGCAAAACTCGTAATATAAAGAATATGCATTACAAAATCGTCATATTATGCCGTCACGTGTTGTTTGATGATGAGCGGCGAACGCTAGCATAGCTCGTCGTTGGGTCAACAACATCAGCATGACATCATGGTGACTTGTTTACCCAGGTCGCAGGGTAGAGGTGATGTAGCTAATTACGCCGCTACGCCAATTGTTGATTTACTACGGTTCATTCTGCACCTCTTGAATATTTAATGTCGCGGACGGGCCTAAATCAATTATAATTATTTTATCAATATGTATTACTGATCATTAATACCTTAAATAAAGAGTGCGTTCCAGAACCGACTGTATTGAATATGGCATTAAGTATCTATTGTGTTAACGCTGTACTCTTCGACCTGCTAATGATATTGAGAGCTAAATACCAATATGTTTTACAATATGCATGACATGGGTCATGGCCTGGTATAAATTATAAACTGAAGTGAAAATTTAAAATTGTAATTTTTTTAGATGATTAACATGGTATTTACAAAAAAAGTTGAATTACAATTATGATATTAAAAAATATTTGTGTAATTAATAGGTATTCCTGAAATCTAAGTACCATACTCACACTTGAACTCAATGGTTGCGTCTGACAAAATATGAAGTGTGCTTAAAATTGCACAAGAAATAAATTCGGATCCAAATGCACCATGAATACGAGAAAATTGTGAACGGGATATGAACGTATCCAATATTTATTATTGTAAGCGGAAACGATATTCGGGCGGTTTGTTGACCTAAAAACAGTTTCACACCTGACATTTTACTTCGTGGTACTTAATAATTACTATCTAATTAACAAAAAAAAAGAACAGGAACGCATAGAATATGAGTCAGAAGCTAACGATACGATTTAAGGAGGACACATGACGACTACAAGGCGTTCATTATAATAGCTAATTTCGTTACTATGACCTCACTTTTTCTAAATGCTTAAATTGACAAAATCGTAAAAAAATATATTATTCAAGCGGAAATTAATTATGTCCACTCTCAAGAAATAAAATATCCAGTTTAATAAGTGAATATGAATTAGATGTATATTTTTTATAATTTCCTAAACTGAATGTCGCATAATACGATATCATCGTAACTTTATAGTCGAATAAGAATGAAGTAAATGCATTGATATGTAAAATAAAATCGTGTTGTGTGCGAGCGCGAACGTAAAAGTCCGTCTCTTTCCCACACCATGATGTCATGGTATATTTTTGTAAGCACTCAACCGTTCGAGTCGCACGCGTTTTTCGTTTGTATTTTTACTATCATTATCGTATCGATAATTTAACTGTCATGAACAACATGTAAAATCTTTTGTTATGAATCTTGTACGGCGTCCTCGGAGCAACGCAAGGGTATTTAATATTTCCGGTCATGATATTTTCGTTAAGGTGACACTTTTGACGTTCAACTTTAATAGCTACTTATTAAATAATTTCAATGATTCCAAAGCTCGGGAATTAGGTTTAATTTTAAATAATAAAATGAATAAAAACATTAAGCAGCATGCACTAGGAGAGAAACAAATAGTAATAACTACTTGTAAAAAGGAAAGGTGACTCCGATTTCATAAAGTTTCTTTCACTAAACCGACCATCAGATTCCTCCGCCTTGCGAATAAAAGAAAAGAGTGTGTAAAAGGGGAGGTACCTAATATTAATAACTTAAAAGAAATACGTTATAAATAAAATATGTACTAACTTACATGTACCTACCTACCTACTTTACAGGCATTCCCAAGAAACAACGCACACATCTAAGCACATACATTAAAATGGAAATTTCAAATATGTATATGCATTAATTACAAGATCTCAAAGCTTCAAAACAATAGACGCCACTAATTAAATGCTACAAATATTGTGGTAATAAGATATTATTATTTCATTTCAACTCATTCTAAATAATTGCCTACTTCTGCTTCGAAGTACTCGTATTATTTTGGTGGAAAGGATACAATAATCCGTTTCAAAACAGAATAAAACCTCTTTCTGAGTGAGTTTAAGTTTTATTATACCTCTATTATGGCTTAAAATAACCACTTGACATGAAACTGATTGTTTAATCGACATCGATAATTTATACGATGTTATTCCTTCATATGGAAGTCATTAGTAAACACTTGTAAATTACGTGTTTCTTTACTAATTTTGGTCGAATCTTACCCACAGATACTGATACAGCCCACTGAGTTTGTCGCCGGATCTTCTCAGTGGGTCGCGTTTCCGATACGGCGGTAGATTCTGCGAAGCAATGCTCTTGCTAGGGTTAGTGTTAATAACGTCATCAGGTTTGAGCCTCTTGAGCTCACCTACTTGTTAGGTTACGCTGAGATAGCCTGTCAAGTATAGATAGGAAAAAAGGTTGAATCTGCCCACGGGAATTGAACACAGTATTATCGCATCACGTTACACTGGTGCGCGTATCTTTAGACGTTTCGTCAAATAGTCCTCCACTCTTAACTCATCCGATGATGCTCGAGCATTCCTCCCAAACTTACTCGAGTTTGGTATTTTTAGTCGACCATTACAATATTCCTCCTTAGGAAACGCCTCTGGGACTTTGTTACCGCGAACAAAATTCTCATAGACGAACAGTTCGGATTCCGCGCTAAACACTCGTGCGTACAACAAGTGCACCGCCTCACGGAGCACATCCTGATAGGGCTAAATAGGCGAAAACAAATCCCGACCGGCGCCCTCTTCTTCGATATCGCGAAGGCGTTCGACAAAGTCTGGCACAACGGTTTAATTTACAAACTGTACAACATGGGAGTGCCACACAGACTCGTGCTCATCATACGAGACTTCTTGTCGAACCGTTCGTTTCGATATCGTTCTCGTCCCCGTCAACTGACTGCCGGAGTCCCGCAAGGATGACATTCCGTCCCCACATAAAAACGGTTCTCGATCGCGCCGCGTTTATACTAGGACGACTCTACCCAATGCTTTGTAGTCGAAGCAAACTGTCCCTCCGTAATAAGGTAACTCTCTACAAAACTTGTATACGCCCCGTCATGACGTATGCAAGCGTAGTGTTCGCTCACGTAGCCCGCACCCACTTGAAATCCCTTCAGGTTATTCAATCCCGATTCTGCAGGATAGCCGTCGGAGCGCCATGGTTCCTAAGGAACGTGGATCTCCACGATGACCTGGAGCTCGACTCATTTAGTAAGTATCTACAGTCGGCATCGCTGCGCCATTTTGAGAAGGCGGCACGACATGAGAACCCTCTCATCGTAGCCGCTGGAAATTACCTACCCGACCCAGTAGACCGAATGGTAAACCGTCGACGTCGCCCAAAGCACGTCATTACGGATCTTCCTGATCCATTAACGGTGCTTTTAGGCACCACAAGCACCGGTCACCGTCCTCGTCGAACCCGTCGCTTGCGACGAAGGGCTCGACGAGCGAATTAACCCACAGACACAGCCCACTGAGTTTCTCGCCGGATCTTCTCAGTGGGTCGCGTTTCCGATCCGGTGGTAGATTCTGCGAAGCACTGCTCTTGCTAGGGTCAGTGTTAGCAACTCTCCGGTTGAGCCCCGCGAGCTCACCTACAAACGTTAGGGTGAAGCTGAAATAGCCTCTCAAGGCTATCAGCATAGGTAGGAAAAAAAAAAAAAAAAAAATAGTGCACGCTCGACCCCGTCAGTAAGTATCTACAGTCGGCATCGCTGCGCCATTTTGAGAAGGCGGCACGACATGAGAACCCTCTCATCGTAGCCGCTGGAAATTACATACCCGACCCAGTAGACCGAATGGTAAACCGTCGACGTCGCCCAAAGCACGTCATTACGGATCCTCCTGATCCATTAACGGTGCTTTTAGGCACCACAAGCACCGGTCACCGTCCTCGTCGAACCCGTCGCTTGCGACGAAGGGCTCGACGAGCGAATTAACCCACAGACACAGCCCACTGAGTTTCTCGCCGGATCTTCTCAGTGGGTCGCGTTTCCGATCCGGTGGTAGATTCTGCGAAGCACTGCTCTTGCTAGGGTCAGTGTTAGCAAATCTCCGGTTGAGCCCCGTGAGCTCACCTACAAACGTTAGGGCGAAGCTGAAATAGCCTCTCAAGGCTATCAGCATAGGTAGGAAAAAAAAAAAAACAATATTCCTCAACTGTCCTCGAGTGAGGTAGAGTCGCGTTATTGTGTCACCACGACACCATCAGTTTGAGGAAAATTTGATCTAGCTAGCATCAAACCCATAGAGTTCTGTAGTCTATGGTCATTGTTTAATGACAGTCAAGCTGCCGCTGTCTGTTTGAAACTAGAAGCATTGAACTTGTTTGATGTTTTAGTTGCTGAGTGATTCGTAAATATGTGTGCGCGTGGTAAATTTGAAAGTGTATTATTTATTTTCTAACCCATTATTATTTTAGATTTCGGACCCGGTTTTGTATTTTTATTCGCAGTTTTTGTGTGATTTTGATTGCATCGTGTTGTTGAAGTGCTTTTCCACAACCACCAGTTTATTATTACATAAATAAAAGTTATAATCGGATTGACTTTATTTATTAGGTAGTAAGCAAAATATGACTTATCAATATATTAAGTGTATAATCTATGACTCTTATGAAGGTAAATAAAATAAGGAGTTTCAAATGTCTAACCACGAGTCTAAACAAGAGTCTAACCTCGAACTATTTACTTTATTAATAAAAATTATCAAAATTACATTATCAAAATATACGCGAATCATGCACAGATTCAGGCCATCGCACAACAATGTCATATATTTCCATTTGCGGTCCACATACTATTTGGAAATTGATAGAAAACCAGCCTTGAGGAACATTCAAGGTACGTCGCGACGTACGTTGACTTGACAGTTCGTTTACTCCACTCCGGTTAAGAAAATATTCCAAGGACGTTTAAGTGGAGTTTATTTTTACGACTAAGCATACCAAAACGTGCGTTGGAGGTTGAGTCGAGTCGAGTTAAGCTCGTGTGAACGACTAAAGATACGGGGGTGGGCCTCTTATCCTTTAGGCCACGGCGATTTACGATGAAGTTATGACTGATAGAAGATTAATAAATAATTAAAGGCGTGATCATGGATGTTATATACTGATAACCAATGTTATTCACGTTATGAACAAGTTCGAATTGTTTGGAAAATTTTATGAAAGTATTATTTTATTCGTTATTTCACATTATAATTGACGCGGTCGGTAGGCGTGTAGTGAGTAAGTTTCTCGGAAAAAATTTACCAGAGGAGCTCACGGCCTATCTGTTGTTGCGGTTACCGGAGTCCATAGACACCGCATCGCGAATGTGGCTGCGCACCTTATAATTAATTGTTCGGGATTTTTTTGATGCCCAATAGCTTAGTCATTATGTTATTTGTTAACTTGGGCAATTCTCTAATTGGTAACTCTCCGACCCTGCTTAAGACATCAGATACCTGAGGCATTGCTGTACCTCTAACTCTAAGGGGTGTACCCGAAAACTAAATTTGGGTAAACATAAAATAACTGTTTTTATGTATTAAACGGATCAAAAATTATTATACCTAGTCAGGTCATAAATTCTGTCACATGTTTAATGTAAAATAATTGAAACAAGTTTATTCATTATGTAACCATTCATATACCAAAATGAACTTAACAAAACATAGATTCTTATGACACTAAAGTTTATTCAAAATGACCTCCGTGATTTTGAATACAGGCCTTCAATCTGCCCGGCCAGTCGTCTATCGCAGCACGAACGAGGTCCATGTCAATATCGGCGGCTGCCTTAATCAAGGATGTCTTGAGTGACTCCAAATTGGGATGAGGCTTTGAGCACGCCTTTTCCTCCAAGTGTTGCCATATCTTGTAATCTAACGGATTCAAATCTGGACTGGAGGAGGGCCAGTCTTCGTGCCGGATGAAGTCGATTTCACGCGCCGCCAGCCAGTCTTGTGTGCTCTTCGCTCTATGAGCTGGCGCCGAATCTTGTTGGAATACCCAGTGCCTGTTATTGAACATGGTATGAGAAACAGGTTCCACAAGGTTCGTCAGGACTGTATTTTGATACACAACTGCATTCGTTTTTACACCTTTCTCACAAAAATGTACCTCTGTTAAGCCCCAATAAGAAACTCCCAACCATACCATGAGCGAGGATGGAAAATGACCTCGTTGGACACGCGGAATACGGTTGCTCGCTTCTTCACTACTGTGTGCGTACACCTTATCATTTTGTTTGTTGTAGCTCTCTTCTACGGTAAAAATTTTTTCATCCGAAAAAAGAATTTCCCGATATTTTTTTCCCGCGTACCGCTTCAACAAAGCGCGGCATCTCTTCAGTCTCAGGTCCATTAGACGAGCATTCAAACGATGTCCTGTTTTTCTTCAATATGCCCGAAGCCCTAAGTCTTCATTTAACACCCTTTTCACCGTGGTTCTGCTTAACCCCATTTGAAGGGCCAACAGTTTCTGCTTACGTTTGGGATTTCTTTGAATTCGCGCCTTCACAGCTTTTATCACTGCTGGAGTCCTAACAGACCGAGGGCGACCACTTCCTGACCTGTCACCTACACTAGAGTCTTCATTGTATCGTTTGATGGTACGATAAACGAATCTTTTGGTTATATTCAAATTTTTCAGTATGTTAAAAATTTGAATTGGCGCGTAACCGCAACGATGCAACGCAATAACTGCAACACGGTCTTCTTTAAGCGTCCACTCCATATTTAAAAATGAGACAAAATTCTAAAAGTATACATTTTTATTTTCATGAATAATTCGAAATTCGAATTCAATAAACTTTTTTGTGGCCAGCATTCTAAAAGAAAAGTTTTTACTGTGTGACAATACTTATGACCTGACTAGGTAGTTCTATTAAAAGTAAAGCGCGTCATTTGATCATTAATTACATTACACTGCGCTCAATATAAAAACTTTTTAATGTCGTTTTTGTAATCTTTTACACTTCTTTCTTAATCTTTCTTCATTTTCGAAAACACTTTCACCTATGTAGGCCCTAAACATACACTAAACATATACAACCATTATACATGACTGTTGATAGCGTGTGAGAAACTTTATTACAAAAAACTGAAATTACTTTCTCGTGACAAAAAAAATTAAACACATCAACTTTTACCATTACCATCTTAGACTTAAATTACGTGTGATTAAGCTGTTCGCGTTATACCGCCAGTCAAAGAGCGTCTCCAATCATATTGTCATGCTACAATATATAACGTGCTTCTTTAGCTAGAGTAAGATTTAATGTTGACACAAGTGTTTTAATAGAAAATATACTGCTACATATTAATTCTTTAGTTTCAGAAGAGTGTACATAATATTATGTTAACCGTCTAGACTTAACGTAATCTAGGTAGTTCTCTAGTAGTTCTCTTTAAACCTCTCTCTGCATGTTTTAAGTCATCGATTTTTTTTTTCGTCCTTTATTATTAAAACAACTTCCACTTTTGTGTTGGATTTCAGGAAGAATTAATTATATATAAATTAATTAATTTATATAATTAATAAAATTCATTTATTTAGTTAGTAGAATTAAGTCGTCGTGGCCTAAAGGATAAGACGTCCGGTTTATTCGTGTTAAGCGATGTACCGGTGTTCGAATCCCGCAGGCGGGTACCCTTTTTTTTCTAATGAAATACGTACTTAACACAGTTCACGATTGACTTCCACGGTGAAGAAATAACATTGTGTAATAAAAATCAAACCCGCAAAATTATAATTTGCATAATTACTGCTGGTAGGACCTCTTGTGAGTCCGCACGGGTAGGTACCACCACCCTGCCTATTTCTGCCGTGAAGCAGTAATGCGTTTATACTGAGAACTTAGAACTCATATCTCAAGGTGGGTGGCGGTATTTACGTCGTAGATATCTATGGGCTCCAGTAACCACTTAACACCAGGTGGACTGTGAGTTCACCCACCCATCTAAGCAATAAATAAAATGTAAAAATTTATTTTTTATTTGGATTGGTCTATTCATCAAAATGTTATTTCGTTAGATATTTGTTTTCTGTTAGTCATTTTGATGCTGTAAGGCGTTTGAAACAACAATATTTTAAACCAACCACATCCAGAATTATTTTACTGTAGCTTGGAAATCCCATATACGTAAAGAAATAATTCTTCACACAAGAACTCATTAGTGCTTCATGGAAGAAATAGGTAGTACGGTGATACTGATGAGTGCTGTGGACCTATAGCACCCCCTATATAAATGATACTACTACTACTATAAATGATGTATAAGTTATCCAGATTTGAGGCTATAATAAGACGTTATCACTCTTGCATCGTGAAGTACATATTATATAACTTTGCAAAAAAAGGAACCCACCCTGGACCGTAGTATAAATAGCGTAGAGAGATTAGACCTTAAAATACGTAGATTGAACTGAAACGTGCCTATCGTTCTGGGTGGTCGTTAAAGTGACAGAAAAATATTTTAAAGGTTAGGAATTTATTTTAGAAGACAAATAAATTTGATAAAATGGACCAACAATAGAAAAACACCCGACATTTGGCAATTATTAAGAGCAATCTCGAAATGTTATAGTGTAATCGGATTAATTTTACCGTCACGTTGTTTCCGTCGACGAAATATGGATATTTTATTCGATCCCCAGACAGAGACAGCATTTCCTTGAAACGTTAATCCACTCCGCTCATGAATAAATTCGAGTAACTCTAAGATAATAAAGGTATCCTTTTTCAATGATTACGTACCAAAACGTTAGGAGATTATTTGATATAGAATTGATGCATAATTAATCCCAAAAGTAAATGACGCCATTAAATGATTGACTCGGTGGTGCAGTAGTTAGTGCCGGTCACTGTTGTGCCGAGGTTCGTGGGCTCGATTTCCAGATGAGGCAAACATTCGCATGATGGTTTGGTTAGTCAGGTTTGTTTGCTCTTTGTCTGCGTATTTATTATCGACATGTAATTTATATATTCAAACGTAATCGATAAGTATGTATGTATGTATAGCCTCTGGTTGCCACAGTACAGGAATCCAATTTTAGGGCCAAATGTCCGTGCATGGCTTGTACTCAGTTATATTAAATTGTTTTTAACACAAAACTCGCTTTAAAAATAAACGTGGAAAATTGTTCAATAACCCCCCTAATGGGGTGCTGTTTCATTCCGATAATTCGATCTACAGAAGTTAGAACAGTTTTTTAACTGTAACTAAAATAAACAGTAATATAAATCTGTAACTAAAAAAATTCCTAACTGAATTCCTGAAAGAAAATATAGGAAAAAATCGACTTCAACAAAATAAGCTGATGATATATCAGTCGAAATCGATTAAAAAATATGTTACATTATGGATAACTCGAAAACTACTCTTCACATGTTGATAAATGGGACCGCATCTGAAATTACAGTTTTCAATTTTTTTTAAACCGAGCAACAAATTCTGATGTAACCACATAAAAAAATACAGTAGAATTGGGAACCTCCACCTTTTTTGAAGTCGAACAATTGAATGATAACGGATTTGCGTTTTATTTTTGTATTATTCTCTAGAACTTGTTAGAAAATGTGTCGTTATTGAATTAGTCATTCTAATCATTTCTCTTGAAAGGACAGGCAATGACAGCTTCAAATGAGTAATTGCCACCCGTATAAGTAAGTATGTACCTGTGTGTAATACCCATGTACTTCTCGGAATACTGTAGAAAGCACTAAGGTTACGAATTGGTATGGCCACCAAATGTAGAACATTGAAACATTGAATACATATTTGCGGCCTATAGGCAAAACGAATAGGGTCCGTGGTTATACAGAAATTTGTATGTAGGCCATAGATACGTTATGTGTACGTTACTGTGACTGTGTTGTAATTTTGAGGTACTTAGTAAATTTTTAAAAATTAATTTCTAATGGATATCATAAATTGAAATAAATTGTCCACGATTAACTTCTATAGTGTGGAGTCTACTGTAATCTATTATGTTGGTGGCTATTATTAACGGGTATCGTGATATTTATGATATCGGAGGAGAAGGAGAGACATCACAAATTGAATGTATAAGAGTATAAGGTCTATTCCATAATTCAAACCGGAATGTAATGCTTCGCGCTAGAAATAGATAGAGTGGTGGTACACACCCGCGAGGTATCACAGTATTTCTTATCACCAGTAATTCCGCAAATTGTATTTGTTTTGGGATCTATTTTTATTATACGATGTTATTCTTTCAGTGGGGATGTCATTCGTGAATGTTTAGCTAAGTGATTAAAATGCTAAACGACTTTATTATTACTTACATAGCTTAGTATGCTGTAAAATAATCACTACTAATAAAGCAAATCATCCTGACAATTAATTAATTTTCATAGATTCATAGTAGCTGTCGTTATTGCCAGGAAAATCTTGTTTGCCTTATCGACATGAGGTCACGATTAAAAAGTGACTGTGTAGGTCAATAGCAGCTATTGCCTTTGGTGGCGCGTCACGTTCTGTATCATCCAATTACATTTAACTAAAGCGCAGTAAGGCAATTGTTTTGTATCATTATGCGCATGTATTCGTCTCGTAAACACACATTACGCGTGTAGCACTTGATTTATTCGTTTTTAACGAAACAAAAATTATGAGGCCAATCATAATTTGTTTGATAACAGTCATAGTATTTGATTTTTACTCTGGTATTTCAAAAGTTTTGATAGTCGCAGCCTTGATAGATAAATGTGATTGTGTCAATAATAATTATTCATCTACAGTCAAACATTATTTGTAAGTACGAGTATATTACAAATGTAATAACTGGCGTCTAGCTAAACAAAATGTGTGTGTCCATTAAATTGCTGACTTGTATATATAGTATTACAAGAGTAATTTTGTTGACGTCTTAGTTTTTATCGTGGGAAAGGAATTTGTGTTCATAATCACTTCAATTCTCACGTGTAATTTAGTACAATATATACATTATGCATTATGTCTAGACGTGTGTGTATATAAGCTTTACCTATGTATGTATTTCGGTGACTTTGAATACAGTACTTATTGTTCATTTTGATTCTGTTTCCATTTTCAATCGAGAGATACCCCTTTGATCTTTGATAGTTCACTCTCATCTCAATGAAACGATGTTTCTGAATGAAATTATCACATTCTTATGTGATTATTGTACTTGAATAGTATATTTACCTATTATAAAATTTGTAAATAAATCTATGATGATTTTTGGGCAGATGAGCTCACGGATTAGCCGGTGTTTAGTATTTAATGAAGTCGATAGAGAAACGTGTATTTCGGTACCTAGTTTCAGACGTTAAGGCGGAATCTCTACCTCGGAAATAACTATCTCGGTCTTTATCGCAACGCATAACTTCGCAGCAGATATGGCCGGGAAGGTTATGTGCTGCAAAGCAAATTGCGTGCTCAAACCACGCTCTATCAATAGCAAAAAAATATGGATACAAAAAAGGATTTAGTTACTCGGGACAAAAAGGTGACGGCTCCCACGAACTGATGATATTTTCCGGTTTCTGCACGTTCGGATCTCGTTTGTTTGACGGATTTTAACATATGGTTTTATACCTATAAAATTGGAAAAAAAAAACTTTTCCGAACCATTAATATATGATAGTTGTGGATTGTGATATACTCCTCCTTAATGGAAGTTTATAGAGACCTCAGCGGTTTGAGTATTGCATAAATATTATATACTTATACACATCAGATTTCAAAAAAAAAGTTTGTTCAGCTAAAAATCTAGAAACTACCTTTCGCTTTCCTTTGATTAAATAAATGTGTAGCAACGATCTAAAATTTATGAGTGGACATGTTTTGATTAGATGGTACGTATCTAACAAACAAAATATTTAAAGGGCTTGTCATTATCTTTGTTGTTTAGTTACTGACTAAAGTTCTTGTAATATGTCTGTGTACTGTTTTTGTCACATTTATACTTTACGTTTCAAAAAATCATTCGTAAAACAAACAATGTAAGTATTTCTCTATAACTGTAATGTTATTGTTTGTTCCTGGTGTTTTTCCCATTCAAAACAAACGCGAAGCATCATATTGTGTAGATTGAAAAAAAACCCAGTTAGAATATAGTTGTGTTTTGTTTGTTACAGGGAGGTTGCGAGCGCTTGGGAGTGCCGCGTGGGGCCTCCCGATCATCCAGCATCTGCCGATCGCATCCAGAGCCTATTCAACGACATCGAATTGTATCCCACTAAGACACAGGGTAATGTAACTTATTTTATATAGGCAATAGGCATACGGATCCGATGAAATAATACTATACAATACTTGGTCATTCATAATCACTTTCAAGAACAGTTTTCATGATTCTTTAATTTTGTCCCAAAAGTATTTTAAATTTGCAATGCTAGGCAAATTTACAAAATAATTGCCATTATAAAACTAAATAAATTTAAACTACATATAGTAATCGGCAAACTTCTTGAGCAAATGACCTTGACTGCGCAGAACCGAATTTTAGATCATTTTGGTGGTGAGGGTGAGGCGCGACGGCAGGGGAAATCGTATCGAGCGCGTTATTGGTAGATCAGTCGAACCTTGCGTCCCGCACCGCGCCCTCATTCCGCTTGCTCCCAAAAGTACGCTTGCGTACAGTGGAAAGTCTATCGTTATTAATCGTTAAGTTATTTGTTATAATTTCTTGTGGACTTTGTTGCCATTGCTATTTGTTGAGTGTTTGTTGATTTTTTATAAAACATACACTATGCCGTGACAAACTGGTGTAGTACTTAAAAGAAAGGGTAGAAAATTTGTGTACGACGTATATTGCTTCATTATAAAACAGGGGAAGAATGATATGGAAAAATTAAAACAGACTTCGGAAGCAACAAAAACATCAGTGAGTACTGTTAGGTGCATTATTAACGAAGCTAAAGGCTCTGGCTTGCTCGCCGTGTTTCGGACTCCGGGTAAGAAAAGATCAGGGAAGAAGAAAGTTACCGGAATGGATAGTTTCGTTCAATCTGTAATAAAAAGATGTAATCATAATAACTACATAACAAGCAGCGAAACTCCGTACCGTAGAAAGGCTTCGAAAAATTTAAAGAAGATATAAATTTTAATGGCTCGGAATGAAGCTTACGACGAATTATGAAAGAGCTAGGCTTCAGATGGAAAAAAAGAACAGAAAATAATCGGAAGCTGGTAAATGAAAAAAGTAACATTCGATTACTACGAATCGAATATCTTCAAAAAATAATTAATTATAGACAAAAAAGAAGACCGAATCGACCGAGTTGTAAACTACGCCGATGAGCCCTATGTCGACTCATCACGATGATAGCGACTCGGGTGATGAAAACAGTGATGATGATGATGGTCAAGATTATGATAACGAAAAAAAAATTACAAATACCAGCTTCGCTTCAACTGAACCAAGACCTGGCAACAGCTCTAGTTTTGACTTAATAGAAGGAATATCTATTTTACCCCAAGATTAAATTATTACAATTATTAACCTATATGTT
The DNA here is from genome assembly GCF_003987935.1 of Bombyx mandarina. The sequence goes on from NW_021011600.1 coordinate 793,547, forward strand.
TTGTTGATGTTCTAATAAATATATAAATAAATACATATGTTGATTTTAATAATTTTAATAGCATTATGACGCAGAGTAAGTAATGTTTTTGCACGTGAGTGTACCATGCGCAAACTTACCCCCACTACGTCAACAAATGCTCAAGAAGTTTGCCGGTTATTATACATGTAATTAGTATAGTGCAGATGTATGCTCGAAACGTGATATCAGAGTTTACATAATAATAAAATATGATTCTCAATGTGTTCTCTATACTATCTATAATATTATCAGCTGGGTAGGGACAAATAAGAAAACATATTCGCCGAATTTGTTAATGCTTTAACTTTAAATGCATTTTTTGCTTACATAACTTCAGTTTTTTTTATCGGAAAATGACGTAAACGCTTGATATCCCCGAATATTACCACGATCTTACTATCTATTTGCCCGAGGTAATTAACCTATTGATAATGAATTTTTGAAGCGAAGCGTTAACTAAACTAAACTAACGTGAAATGTTTGTAAATTATGTTTATTCATTTACATGAATGAGCTTCGGGAGTGATACGTGTTTTTTGTTCTTCGTAAGATGGCAATGTCCGAGTAGGATTACAATATGTTCCGTGGCGACGATGCCGGCTCATCGATTAAATTGAACGATAACGCGCTTACGTCATCGGTTTATAGGCTGAATCAACATAAAATGTCATTATGTTATTTAAAACTAGCGGACCCGGCGAACTTTGTTCCGCCACACGGTTTGTTTCAAACACATCAACCAGTCAACTTCAAAATTCTACTATAATTAATACAATTAACCACAGAATATATTACGTTTAGCTGTCAGTTGGGTTTTGTTATACGTTTTATGTCAAGTCCCACGGGAATGTGATAAAAAGTATCCTATGTCCTTCTCCTGGCTTTAAGCTACCTCCTCACCAATTTTCAGCCAAATCAGTTCAGTCGTTCTTGAGTTATAAATAGTGTAACTAACACGACTTTCTTTTATATATATAGATTATACATGGCATTCCACCATATTATATTGTTCCGCATGTTGCAACTGCTAAGAGCAATCCTCCGCTTAATGTATGGCCCTGCTGTTGTTGCATCGCTCTTATAATAATACCAATTATTGAATTCCTCCGAACTAACTTTTTTCCTAATCATTTTTGCCTTTCATTGAAAATCGTACTTCATTTATTTATTTAAATAAATACCTAAAGTTGATAGGAAATAGTAAATGATAAGAAAAAATCCCACTATTTGTCACTATAACTTAAATAATAATTACCATAAATAATGATATTTACGAACAACATAATAAATGCCAGTTATATTTAAGACAGTTAAATGTTAATTTTTTTTTGTACTATTTCTGTTCATCTTTACGTATTTTAATTAATTAATAAAGTGTAGGTAGTGCTCTAAAAATACCAAACAAAATTAAGTCAAAGTGACCGTTAAAATTTAGATAGAGGCTGCATGAAATGCTATGATTAATAAATAAATAAACAAAAACAAAATATTAAACAAAAGATAAAAAATTCTTTAAAAAATAATAATTTTCGACACACCAACAAATTGTTTAAAATGCTTGTTAGTTAAATAACAATACCTTATTCGTAGTTGGCGGCGATTATATCACAAAGCAACAAGTCTATTGTGCAATTAATAAATATCTGTCATACTGAAGAATTTACGGGCCGACGCTGTTAAGCTTCGCCCCGTGTTGTTGATTTATCAACAGTAAATCTCGGGACTACAATCAACATTATTAAACACGTAAACGTTTGAGGGTATATGAGTCGACTATTATCAAAGCCGGCAATGTGGCTTTTGGACAATTGTTGGTAAATCAGAAAAACGAATTATTGACTTTGTATTCCATTGGCAGTCACAAAACTCTTCTGAACGACATCTTAGATAAATAACAGGTTAAGTATTAACCTTTATTTAATGCAGGTTGTGAACCGTATTCTTTGAAGGAGACGATTATATTCAAATCAATCTGTATTGACATATCAATAACATTTTTTTGTCCAAATGCACAGATTGNTATTCCATTGGCAGTCACAAAACTCTTCTGAACGACATCTTAGATAAATAACAGGTTAAGTATTAACCTTTATTTAATGCAGGTTGTGAACCGTATTCTTTGAAGGAGACGATTATATTCAAATCAATCTGTATTGACATATCAATAACATTTTTTTGTCCAAATGCACAGATTGCCACCTTTGATAATAGACGACTCATATACACTGCTTCACGAAAACACCGTTTTGCTGAATCTTGGCTTGAATGAAGTGTATTCAGACGTCATTGGGAATCAATAATTTTTAAATTGAAATCAAAGAAGTAATTTAATTTTGTAAGAGCTGTTTGTCCATAAATACTATTTATTACCTAAGTAAAAGTGACCGCCCACATTGATTTTAGATATCTTATTTTTTATATAGTAATACGTGAAGCAAAAACTTTGTATCCTTTTTACGAAAATTGCGCGGACGGAGGAGTATGAAATTTTCCACACTTATAGAGAATATAGAGAAGAAGTGCACAAGGCTAATATTTTTTTAAAATAATGCATAAAAGATACATTAAATCAATAAAGAAAACATTACACACACTACCATGTATTTGAGACACACACGCATGCATACTATTTATTTATTGTCAAACTTTTGTTCTTGACGTCTGTGGTCAAATTGAGAATAGATTAAATATCGTTTATCTTTATTAATATTTTTCTATAGTGTAGTCTTGGCGGTGAAAATACAATCATGATAGTGTACAAACTTACAATTCCAATTAATTATAGTCGAATTTCGACTACTGCGAGACCTCTTCTAGTACCTTTAAACGAGCAATTCTTGTATATATATAATCTGAATCTCGGAAACGGCTCCAACGATTTTCATAAAATGTAGTATACAGGGGATATCGGGGGCGATAAATCGATCTAGCTACGATTTATTTTCAGAAAATGTTGTTTTATTCGTGTTTTCAATAATCTACTCTTCCCGACATCTATTGGCGAATAATAATACTATTTTTCTTAATTGAGGGCAACTATCCGCTTTAAAGACACAACAAGATGGCGTTATAAAAAAAAACTGAGCGAAGCTCGGTCATCATCTAGTAAGATTGTATCAAATGCAATGAAAGCTTCTCAAGGAAAAATCGGTAATAGTAGTTTCCGTTAATTAAACGAAATACTAGTAAACTTGAACCTTGACCATGTTTAAATTAAGACTAAGCATAAAATTATTATGTAACAAAATTATAGAGATGACATAATCGATTTTTTCCGACGACATCAAAAATTACGAATCGTGTATCGATGAAAATTATGTCTTATTTTAATTTTTTTTATTGCTTAAATGGGTCGACGAGCTCACAGCCCACCTGGTGTTAAGTGATTACTGGAGCCCATAGACATATACGACGTAAATATGCCACCAACCTGGAAACATAAGTTCTAAGTTCTCAAGTATAGTTACAACGGCTACCCCACCCTTCAAACCGAAACACATTACTGCTTCACGGCAGAAATAGGCGGGGTGGTGGTACCTACCCGTACGGACTCACAAGAGTTCCTACCACCAGTAAAAGTCTGTGACGGTGATTCTGGATAGTTTGAAGAATTGTACTGAACGAATTATATGGGTTAAATAAAGAGTTACACTATAAATGATCGTACGAAATTTTCGGCACTTATAATCTAATATGTACCATAAACCAAGTCAAGCTGCTTTTAAGGAAAAAGCTATTTCCATCAACTAAGTACTTTTTTCAATATTTGCTTATAATTATTGAAAGATACGAAATAAAAGTAATCCCGATCCTGTAAGTATACTCGCACGAAAGCCCATATATGTATATAAATGAAGAGGGTACTGAAAAAAAAAAAACAATGTGGAGTCTGGCAGTTCGTCGGACTTGGGGTTTCTTCGTCTTGTTACGAAAGGTACACCATCGGATATTGTATTATAATGATTCGTAATCATACTAAATAATATATTTATTTATATTATATTATCGTGTTAATTCAACAGTACCTTATGCTAGTTAGGGAAGTTTATCAGGCATGGCCTTGTTTGTTAAATTGTTGTGCCAGATTATCCGAAGGTTGAGCGACCCGGTAAATTAAATATAAGTCCTAACGTAATGTATTAGAATTATTTGAAAATTAAAATATAAACTAGTTTGTCACGCAATTTCGGTCGTGTGTATTATATTATTTATGCAACAAAAATGTAATCCTCTATAATTTCATTATGTAAAATTCTAAAGTACTTTTTAAAGACAAAGTCGAAAAAAAGGACGGATGATTTGATTTTACTTGTTCTTCTCAGAGCTGTGGCCCTTTTTTAATCATTGGTAGAGTTATCATTTTTTTCTAATTCATATTTGAGTTGAAATAAATGATTTGAATTGAATTGAAAACACGTCTTCTGAAAACAATGAATGTAAAAAAACTACCATAAAAATAGAACATTAACAACTTAACATAACTTAACTACATAACTGGTTTAGCAATTACAAAAAATGTTTTTAATAAATTATTCACAAAACGTAAATATGCAGAGAAAACTTAAAAAAACGGTCATCAAATAAAGTGTAAAGTAACCCAATCCGCTGTTTTACCATTTTCAATGTGTTTTAAATAACGACCGAAATTAAATTTGGCTATGAATTTAATACTATGAAATAAAATTAAATTTTCAAATTATTTTTGATTGGTTTTTTAGAAATCTCCAAATTTAAAGCCACTTTGACCACGTCACCAAGAAACTATGGCATGATTATAATTTTTTTAATGAAGAAAAAAATCATTCTCCTCTCTTTTTCAGTAAATCCTACCCTTTTTCAAACGGTTTTGTGCGCTTTTATTTCCAGGCACGAGAATAAATGGCCCGAAATTTCCGCGTGGATTGAATTTGATAGTTAATTGATGTCGAGTTTATAAAAAGCCCAAGTAGGGCATATGTGATAATGAATTCTAAGTACATGCAAATAATAAATAATTTGAATCCGCTAGGAAAATTCTAAGATTCTAAGATAAGAAGAAGACCGGGACGTTCTGTTTCTTTGTTTCGCTATATTAATCGTTGATGTCATTGTACAAAAATAATGCGCCCTTTGTCTAGATTAAATTTTAAACAACCAAAACTTTGTTATTTATGAACAGATTTGTAATTTTGCTATCGTGGATTGACTGTTTTTAGGGTTAGTTTTTATCAGACAAAAAAAGGACATGACCTAAATAACTTGAATGAAATAACTTAAATGGTGAATCATTCATTTTGAACTTCTTTTTTTATATTCTTTTTATTGCTTAGATGGATGGACGAGCCCACAGCCCAGCTGGTGTTAAGTGGTTACTGGAGCACATAAACATCTACAACGTAAATGCGCCACCCACCTTGAGATATAAGTTCTAGGATCTCAGTATAGTTACCACGGCTGCCCCACTCTTCAAGCCGAAACGTATTACTGCTTCACGGCAGAAATAGGCAGGGCGGTGGTACCTACCCGCGCGGACTCACAAGAGGTCCTACCATCAGTAATTACGCAAATTATAATTTTGCGGGTTTGATTATTATTACGCGATGTTATTCCTGCACCGTGGAAGTCAATCGTGAACATTTGTTGAGTACGTAATTCATAAGAAAAATTAGTACCCGCCTGGGATTCGAACACAGGTGCATCGCTCAACACCAATGCACCGGACGTCTTATCTCTTAGGCCACGACTGCTTCAAATTTACTTAACACTTATCGTTATATTTTGGGTAATTCACACTATATTTTTATATATTATAGTCTATGTGTTATTCTGACGTGTAAGCTTATTGTCATATTTATTAATATCGAATCCCAGTCTAAAAATAAGTTTCAAGTTTTTAGCTCTAAAAATGACAATATTTCCATACAATTTTTCATCGTCCCCTTTTAACCTTTTACAACCCTTTTTTCGTATTAAAAAGTAGCCTATGTCCTTTCTCAGGCTCTAGAATATCGCTGTACCAAATTTTATTTAAATCGATTCAGTAGTTTTGGCGTGAAAGCGAGACAGACAGACAGAGTTACTTTCGCATTTATAACATTAGTATTTGCAATTATTATTGTTATCTATGTACAAAACTGTAAGCTGTAAAATTTATAAACACTGAAATCTACTTCATCGTATAAATGCATCAATAATTTTATTTTCCTAAGGCTTGTTGTCATGTTTCAACATATCCATGAACAAAATACCCGCTAGTTATTGTACATAGGTACAATAGTTTCATACAAGAGTGATGCATGTCTAAAAATATTTAATAGTAAAATTATTACTTGTCGTGTATTTAGTTCTTTATTATCTTTATGGCATGATCACGATATCAATAGTTATGATTTTTATTTCTCACATTAAATAAACGTGTTCAATTACATGTATACAAAGCTTTTAGGTTGTTTGTATGAGGCCGAACGTGTGATCTCACCGCTATTGCTCACTGATGACCAATTACCTCCCAATGAGTTCATGACTCTTGTTTATTGCCCCACTGTTCGCAACTTATAAATCCATACGCGGACTTCCGGATCGACACTTAATTACAACTTAATACGATTTTGCGCAACATATCCTGAACCATTTTTAATAAATAAATAAATAAACTTTACATATTTCCCGTAATCTGGTAATAAAAATCATTATTATCGTTATTACAACTTTCACGCATATTTTAACAGTTTTAACGCGGCTTCGAAGGTTTATTTTTCTTTTCATGCACTATACTGATTGTTCACTGTATAGTTTTTCTAGAGGAGACTATTGATTTCAGTTAGATTTCCGTGCCACTGCATTATAATAATAATGACAAGGCAAATACTGTTCTGAATATTATAAGAATTTCATATACATAGTTTATGTACGACAATTATTATTTAATAGAAACGTTGACCGTACAAGTTGCCTTGCCGGGAATGCGGTTGTCTTTATTAACGACATTACTTACGTTACGTTGTTGTTGTAGTATTCGAGATGCTGGTATGCGCACGACAGTGTGCGCGCCGCAAATCGCTCACTCTCACATTCGGAGAATTCTGCGTGTTTGCAGCTGAGCTACGCCGGTGCTCAAGGCAAGCGAGGCAGTGAGTATCAACACAAAAACATTTCCATTTCCATTTCCACCTCACTTCTACTGTTCTATTCTCTAGCAGCATCATTTTGTTCAATAGTACTTTTTTTTTATTGCTTAGATGGGTAGACGAGCTCGCAGCCCACCTGGTGTTAAGTGGTTACTGGAACCCATGGACATCTACAACGTAAATGCGCCACCCACATTGAGATATAAGTTCTGCCGTCTCAAATATATTTACAACGGCTAACATGGGTACATCGTGTCGTCAACATAAGTCGTCGTGGCCTAAAGGATAAGACGTCCGGTGCATTCGTATGAAGCGATGCACCGGTGTTCGAATCCCGCAGGCGGGTACCAATTTTTCCAATGAAATACGTACTCAACAAATGTTCACGATTGACTTCCACGGTGAAGGTCCATCGTGTAATAAAAACCAAACCCGCAAAATTATAATTTGCGTAATCACTGGTGGTAGGACCTCTTGGGAGTCCGCACGGGTAGGTACCACCACCCCGCCTATTTCCGCCGTGAAGCAGTAATGCGTTTCGGTTCGAAGGGTGGGGTAGCCGCTGTAACTATACTGAGAGACCTTAGAACTTATATCTCGAGGTTGGTGGCGCATTTACGTTCTAGATGTCTATGGGCTCCAGTAACCACTTAACATCAGGTGGGCTGTGAGCTCGTCCATCCATCTAAGCAATAAAAATAAAAAAACATGGACAGTAAGCAAAATTCAAAAATATCACACAACGATTTAGGTCAGTTCTTATATATACATATAAAACGTGAATTAGTCATTATTGTACTTCATGTGTAGTTAGTAAATTTCATTATGTACCTTCGGTTCAAATTAAATATGAATCATGTTTTTTTTTACCGGTGACGTTAAATATGATCAATTGTCGTTTACTCGGTCTTGAACCTAAGACTGTTGTGAGCTTCGAGTGGTGAGGCGATCATTGACCTTTGAACGTCAGACAATAAGAGACATTTTGTCATGCACTGAATAACTGTACGTGGCTGTTTTGTAACAATAGAGCTTGAAATAATTATTGATGTGTCCAAACGTTTCGTTGGCAGGGTGTCCAGCAAGCCGGAATCACCTCAATGGAACATTGAAAAGGAACTCGTCGAGCTGAGGGATAAAGATGCGATATGTAAACACGTGAACGGTAAGAGATGTTTCATTCCTTGCTTGCGATGTCGACTTTTCTTTCCGTGTTGCCAATAGTTAGTGTTGTTACGGCCCACCTAAATCCGTAATATATAGCTATTAAATTCATAGATTTGCGGCAGCTAATTGATCCTGCTTATAGCTTTATTCGTCAACTTTATATTGTGGAAGGTCGATTCGAGTCGGGATGAAACAAATGGTGACTAAACGTTCCGCACGGTACTAATCCAGAAATACTCTGTAGTCCCAGTGTCTGTCAAACTGTGGACGTGTTTCAGTATTAATTCTTTATGAGTTTCCTGACTCTTAAACTTCCGCCCGTATCCAACGAATCACTGTTTCGTTCTTATAGTAAACACGATGATTGTTCAATTTTGATCTTTATAGCTCTGCAACCGAAATAAGTTATTTATTACGTCATGTTTCATTAATTAGGGGCCTCGATTAATTCTATCATCCCACGCACGATTGTAGTGGTCAGATAGTGAAAAAGTCTTAGTTTTCCTTATTTGACCAGCTGACAATTACGGTGCTGACGACTGTGAGATATTTCTAAATTTAACGAATAAAAAAAAGAGTGCTGAATTATTAAATTAAAACAATAAACAATCGTGTACATATATACACTTGATTATTGTAATTGTAAAAATATCACCAATCCAAAGTGAAAACATTAACATTATAGATATTCAGTACTTCATTTACTATATTGTTATCGTTACACCTAATGCTTAGATTACCCACCACAAAAGAGGTCAGCTTCACTCATGAACAGCCTCGAGATCAGCGCCAATAAAGCCTCTGTCAAATCACTTGGAGCTTGGAGCTGAGATCTTAGAACTTATATCTCAAGGTGTGTGGCGCATTTACGTTGTAGATGTTTATGGGCTCCAGTAACCACTTAACACGAGGTGGGCTGTGAGCTCGTCCACACATCTAAGCAATAAAAAAAAAACAATCTTGGAGCTTTTTAAGTATGTTCATTCAAGAGCCTGCTGGTACGTGGCGGAAATATTCTTTGAAATACCCTGCAAATTAATGTAGTGCTTTCAAGTAGGCAGAACACCAGCCAGATGGTCAGCTCTAGTAAGAGAAGCACTTGGGGGTAATCTGTACCATGCGGTCCGTGCCACCTATGATCGAACACAGTGGAAGAATGTCACATGTGGTCGCGATCTTCAGCAGTGAGGGAACGATATAGAAAATTTTCAAGTAGTATTATGAATTAACGCTGGTTTGACGGCGAGAGGTGTTATGATAAAAAGGATAGAATCACCTTAAATGGTTCCTCAGAGCGTAAAAGCTTTGTCAAGAATGTATCTCGGATCCGAAGATGGAGGTTTTATGACCGCGCCGAGCGTTAAACCGCTCGCGGTTTTTATTGTCATCATATTATTTTCGACTTTCATCCTCCGTGACCACAAAAACTATAAAGCATTCAAAGCGTCTGAAAGAATAGAATGATATTAAAAAAGCGGGATCGAACCGTGAAAGTAGTTTCGAGAGGACACAGTTTCAAAACAAAGTACCCACCACTATGCTTTTATCCTTTAGTCTTAGGTACGGAATTACGTAAAATTTCATTGTGTGCTTATTAAGTTTGACAACACGTTTGCAATTATTGAAATCTGACTTAAGAACGTTATTTGAATTAAGAACGGCCTGGGCAATGATTTGTGTATAAAATACTCTCAGAGCAATCGATCTGTTAACGACGTGCCCATTTCTATGCGAAGTTAGGTTCCAGTTTGAAGGATAGATCAGTCGCTGTACAATACAATTCGATTACAGTCGTACAATGCAATTTGGTTTCGACTTCATGTATCATCGTGACTGTCGGCATTCTCTACACTGAATTGTCTAGGTATGGGCTCCCATAGAAACTAGGCAAGACAGGTAGAACATAATCTATACTGGTAGTGAGTGCTCTATAGTAGTTTGGGTTGCACTTTCGCATTGCCTATTACAAAATTACGGCCATTCATCAGAAGCGTAAATATCAACTTTATATTTTCAAAATGACAATTAGATGACGATTTCGGTTAAATTATATTAAGTATTTTAGAAATACGTACCAAAACATTATCACGTTAAACATCAAAGTATCGATTGTGAGTTTATCACATGAAAGCTTATCTTCTTTACAAACGTGGATAATGCAACATGGATTATATGTTATATTCTCTGTAACAAAAGGTATATAATCATCATGTAATGATACGTTCGTCTAATAATTTTATAATGTACGATGTTAGTTTGTATTTTGCACTTGCAACCGTGATGCGTTCAATTTGCGTCAATCTCCTATCGCATCACGTACTATGACTAACGCCAGGTCACATTATGTTGATGTTATACGATTAAAATCTCAATCTATATTTACTTTTAATAATACAAGCTTCTATCGTCTGACTGGGAGATCTATAATCCGTGGATTGCTGAATAATATAATATTCCAAAATAACTAACTGGTTATATAATACGAATCGGTTTAAGCGTACAACACGCAAGATCAAACGTCGAGAGTTTCTATAAAGCTACTAAATCGTTTATGTGAGAAAATGATCAATAGCGTCCGTGGGTTTCAGAATGCATCACGTGCGAGACAACGTGAGGATAGTGACGCCTCAAAGTCACGGTGTACCTTGAATGCGATCCTAAATAAGTTTAGGCAAAACAGGACTGAAAAATGACTTTCGTTTCTCGTTAATTTACTGAATTCGTGGAAGTGCGAGATCGTGACTAAGTAAATATTGTATGCGGCCTTCCAGGCTCTTCCGCTCGTACTATAAACAGACTAAGGAAACGTCACTTTGTCTGCCTGTTGTCCCTCGAACGAATAACGAGGTGTCCACGATTTTTGTTCGGATAACGCAAATACACACCACGTGATACTAACGTACGACATATTATAAAGTAAACAAACGACGAAGAAGCGCATTTACTTCCTTATCTCCCGGAAGACCGTTCTGTGAGACGGCTAATACAATTCTATAATGGCGTTTTTGTAATCTAGTTGACATTTATTAGATGTAGTTTGAATTGACAGTTTGAGAACAATTTTTTTTTTTTTGTAAATATTTCATAACAGTATCTGAATTTATGTTAATAGATTAAGTACTAAGGTCATTGTTTTGTTAAATTATGTTAAACGATCGTTAAGTCTGTTCATCGTTAATTTTTAACAGCAAACTTTGTACATTCAGTCTGCTTTATTTTGTATTGACACAATCTGATTGATCTGCTACCTTAATACATACCTTGATTATGATCATCTTCATTGGTCAGATTGTCTCTTCATCTTGTAAGTCAAGAAACTTGAAAGTAATGCAAAGAGGAGCAGTCTTTGAAGTGTCACTAATTCCCGCAACCATGTGTTCGTAGTGCCATAGACATGACGGATTATACATAATATTTTAAAATGTGGCATCGGCTAGTACTTCCTTGGACGAGTAATTGTGTGGCGCGAACGCCAGTCAGTTGGCCGTCGTCCGTCCGCGGGTGGACATCGTGCTTCGCAGCCACGCACGGCTGCACGATACATCTGCAGACATGCCGCCGACCACAATGATAGTTCCCTGTGCGTTTAAAAATTATTCCCGCTAATCTATAAACGAATACTATTTACCCTACATTTACGCGGTGAAAATCGATTTTACGTTCCGAATTACAAAAAACGTTTGTGTCCGTGTCGAATAATAATACATTGTATCGAGTGATGTGTATTTGTGTTAACTGGATTTAGGAAAAATAGTACGGCAAGTTCTCGTTTTAGGTTTGAGAGATTACGATTGTGGTACTTTAAAAATCGCCGCGTGTGGATAGTCACGGCGATGTACATTGCGTTTGTTGATCTGTCCGCCGCCTTGTTGTTTACGTTTTCGTTTTGGCATTGAACGAGGTTCCCGAATTGGATTGATGTGCTGGCCGGCCACGACTTATAAACTGCACTGTAAACATGAATGAATTCAATTTAATTCTAACAACGATTGTCTGTTTTAATAGCCCGCCAATACCTTTATTATAACCGTAGGCAGTACCAAAGGTAGCAGTAAAATAACTTCGCACGAGACGATCAGTTTGGTTATTATTAAAAATCTTGAGTAGTTAAATGACCGAATTCATTACCATTTATGGGAATCATTAATCTACAAGTGGGTGTGTTGAGCATAGTACGTGCGGCCTACATGTCGCAACCTACGCGGTCGATAGTCATCAATCATTGACGAGGAGCACAGCTTTGAACGAACGAAATCTGTTGTTAGCAGGCACTACGGTTTCTCGTACAAGTTGTCATAATTAATTATCTTTATGTCCAATAAGCCTATTCATCGTTCTAATTTATCTATACGATCGTTTGATCAGATTTCGATAAAGCACTTACGTGAATGTCTATTGTGTTTTTATTTTTATTTATATTCTTCGACTATCCGGATATTTTTGATTGAGCCAATCCAATTTTAACGCGCTCCAAACTTGTTATTTGTATTCGCTAATGAAACGTAAATATATTTTAGTGTTTTTTTTCTTCTATAATTTTAGAAAGAATCGCGCGAACTTTTCCTGCTTTTCTCGGTTGCGTGTTAATTGACATTCCAACAGCGACTATTTTTTTTCGCACAACCGTAAAATGTAGGTACTTGAATTAAATTTGAAAATTCAAACGTATCCAACATCTCAATGATGAGTACTCACGTTACTCGAGCCGCAGTGTAAGTGCCTCCCACGCCGATATCTTGAAATTAGTTGCGTGCTAAATCGTACCGCAATTGTTTTCAATTAAACGTGTTTCTTTTGCGTGCCTTAGCCCATCATTGAATAGGACAGTCGATCCTTAATGTCAACAATTCGATTCATTGCAATTAATCAACCTTGTCACAATATTTATAATGATTCTTAAATTCATAATTCATCTTCGCCTTGTTGACTACACCTCATTTGTCGATTACAATTTAAATACCTACATTTTGCATAATATCAGTGGAAAATAGTTAACTTTGAAAGGTCAAATATATTGAATTCAGGTTGAAAAGTCTGTATGTTACGACCATTAACAGTTTCAGTATATTTCAGTACGGTCATATAACTTTGCTTAGATTTTGGGACTGGTGGTGCCTATTTTGATGAATATGTATATACGTAACGTGGTTATTGAATTATGAAACTTCAACATTTCCTACAATAAAACATAAAATGTAAACGTTATTGTTTATGGTAAGGTGTTTTTATTCTGTAGTTGGGCCCACGATTTGGCCGCCCACCTGTTGTTATATGATTACCGAAGTCCATAGCTATGCTAAAGTAACTGTAGCTTAAGCTGAGATATGAGATCGAAGTTTTGCTTGTATTGTAGGACGGTTGTGGGTGGGACAGCGGTTCAGATCGATCGCGCGATGGCTTCGCGACACAACTAGAGACGTTCTTACTTGCTATACACGATTCTACCAGAAATTCGACAAATTAGAAAATTAACGGATTCCATTTTTAAAAAAATCGGGATTATTTTTCATTAACAGTTCGCACGACTTTTCATTTGATCATGCGTTTGAATGATGGGATGGTCGTTTACTCGTGTGCTACGGTAACCAGCTACGTAGTCGGCAGTTGTTCGTCGGTCAAAAAGCAAAGACCACGGTCCATGTTTAAAAGTCGGTGATGATATTCAAATTGTCCTGTTGATGGACGTCAATAATCTCTAAACGAGACAAATTATCTGCCTCTGAAGTCGTCGTGGCCCAGAGGATAAGACGTCCGGAGTATTCGTATCTACGATGCACCGGTGTTCGAATCCCGCAGGCGGGTACCAATTTTTCTAATGAAATATGTACTTAACAAATGTTCATGATTGACTTCCACGGTGAAGGAATAACATCGTGTATTAAAAATGAAACCCGCAAAATTATAATTTGCATAATTACTGGTGGTAGGACCTCTTGTGAGTCCGCACGGGTAGGTACCACCGCCCTGCCTATTATTGCGGTGAAGCAGTAATGCGTTTCGGTTTGAAGGGTGGGGCAGCCGTTGTAACTATACTGCAACCTTAGAACTTATATCTCAAGGTGGGTGGCGCATTTACGTTGTAAATGTCTTTGGGCTCCAGTAACCACTTAACACCAGGTGGGCTGTGAGATCGTCCACCCATCTAAGCAAAAAAAAACCTACCCAAACAAATGTGACTAAAATTTTTATTTCAAACTGATCACGTCTGAATTAGATGTTGTAGTGTAATATTAAACTTATATTCTAAAATTATTTCATATAAAGACCTCGAACTTGACTTAACACGAGTTTAAGATTTTCAATTCCGCTAAGCTATCCGCTGTCTACCCTTGAACCGTTTGTTGACGATAATGATGCGCAGGTAGCGAGCCGTCGCCTCCGCCATGCGAAGTATTCCTCGGCGGTTCCTGCAACCCGACTACTTGGAGATCGGACATTGCTATTCCGATGCTAAAGAAGATGGGAATAACGTATTTCAATCCGGTGAGTTTTGTGCATTACGATTGTTACATTACAGGTATTTTTCTTCCCACCTATCCTAGCAACTTCGAGGGGTTAAACTAGATCATCGAGCGTGTAGGTGAGCTCACGAGACTCAGCGTGACAAATTTACTAACACTGGTCCAAGCAAGAGCAGTGCTTCGTAGAAACTACTTCGGAAACGCGACCCACTGAGAAGATCCGGCGAGAAACTCAGTGGGCTACGCACGCAAAAAAAAAGTTTACAAAGCCATCTGTTATCTATGGGTGAAACTACGGATAGGCCGGTTTTGCATCAAAATTTATTATATTTTAAATAAATTGCAATATAAATATAGGTAAGCATGATTATGAAAAATTGTGGATTAAGCCATTTTTACGATGACGGCCTCATATATTCATTCATTTAAAATATTAATCAACGGCGTAAACACCGTTAACAGTGAACAAGCATTTTATGTATAGGTCAACTTAAATACAGAAAATTGAGATTGTAAAAATTATTTTTTCATCGTACTACTGACGAAACACAATAACTTTTAAAAGTTCACCGAGATAAACAACTGAGTATAATAACAAAAATCAAAGACGAAACGAATTATTTATATAGATATATTTAAGTGATTGCTTAAATTGCAAACGTACACACAGAAGTGATGTCACAACTAAGTTCTTGACATCTCCGTTGTGAAGTTCTTTTTTTTTTTTTTTTTTTTATTGCCCTTGCAGGCAGACGAGCATACGGCCCACCTGATGGTGAGTGGTTACCGTCGCCCATGGACTTCAGCAATGCCAGGGGCAGAGCCAAGCCGCTGCCTACCGCCTACCGCGTCATAAAAAAACGTTTATATTTTCGACTGTATCTATCTGCCTGTTGATCTTCGTCGATGCTTTAGAAAGTAAATGAATGATTTTGCGAAACACGCACTTTATCACAGATATTTTCTAGTATCTACAATTAAACGAAATTCGATAACAAGCACGAGGCCAAAGATAATTAATAAATGCTACCGACATTAATTCAATTAATCTCCGTGAACATTATAACGTGACGTCACTAATAAGGAAGTACTTTTCGTGTGATGATTCCGGTTTCTTGTGATTCGTTTACGTGACGAATTCCAATTCACGATAACCAATCGCCATCACATTGAATCATTGACAATGACTTGAAAAATCTAACGTGCTTTTTTTTTTATTGCTTAGATGGGTGGACGAGCTCACAGCCCAGCTGGTGTTAAGTGGTTACTGGAGCCCATAGACATCTACAACGTAAATGCGCCACCCACCTTGAGATATAAGTTCTAAGGGTCTCAGTATAGTTACTACGGCTGCCCCACCCTTCATACCGAAACGCATTACTGCTTCACGGCAAAAATAGGCAGGGTGGTGGTACCTACCCGCGCGGACTTCTATTAGTTTTAATCGGATTTAGTTCAAATGTATCGGAGATATATCAAAAATATTCTCAAAAAACTCGAATAGTTTATCTAAAAGGTTGATAAAAATCTTTCGTCAAAAATGCGTGTTCGCATAGAAAAAGTTCCGATTCGTACGTGTGCTCAATATGATGTTATAATATTAAGAGAAAAACATTATATCATTTTTGATCCTTATCAGAGTAGATACAAACACGTCCTAATATAAATTGCACGTTCACGAATTAAATCATACAAATAACGGCTGCTATCGGAAAACGACTAATTTGTATGAAAAATAGCATGCGTTGACTTTCTTTTGTATTACGTTTAGCATACACTGTACATAACTTAAATGTATTCAAGTGTCCGCTTGAAATTCACAATCAATGGGATCTACTAATGGGAGCTCACTTTAAATCAGGGCCGGATTTAGGGGAGGGCCCTCACAATAGGTCTTGGAAAAAAAAAACTTTCGAATTCCGACAAGTAAACACTAGTAAACATCTTTTCCTTCTCCTCCGATATCCTTTTTTTCGCTGTTTTACGTAATATTAACGTTAACACTAAAGTTTAATTTCAGATAATTCTTGTCTCCGATTATATTTATGTGTTTGTTAAATACTAAGAGAATCTACGTGGTTCCACAACAAATTATTTATTGGAAAACTCGACTGAAAAAGATTGTTCATTTTATTTGGAAAATAATTTGGGGCTAAGGGGCCTCTGTTCCTCTATTGCCCTGAGGCCTCCAGACCTCTAAATTTGCTTTAAATTGGATTGTAATGATTGAAAAAACCTAGCGTTAGTATAAATTACATATATTGCCTCTGTTGTCGCTGTAGGTTTTTATGAACAGATTAGATGTTACATATCTTGTTCTAATCTGTGCGGGCTTCGTGTGCATTATCATTGGATATAATGGAGGCTGAATTGTTCTACAGCAAGTGGAAGATTGGTCCACGGAGCTGATAGAGGTCGAGCATCGCGCTAAAGCGGCGGCTCGAGCGCTTCTCTTCGTTTTGGACAGCGAGACGAGAGCTGTCGCCGCCAGCGTCGAGGCCGCACACCTCGCTGCTGCACCGCGCGACTTGCTGCTCGTACTGCGCCCGTATACCCGCCGACAGAACATCGGCAACGAGACGATTTCTGATCAGTGAGTTTGAAGAATTTACTTGTATAACTTTAAAATTTCTATTTGAATTCGTTTTTTTTCCTACCTAATCTAATAGCCTTGAGAGGCTATGCCAGCGGAACCTTAACTAGTAGGTGAGCTCACGGGGCTCAAACCTGACGACGTTGCTAACACGAACCCTAGCAAGAGCCGTGCTTCGCAGAATCTACCACTGGAAACGCGACCCACTGAGAACATCCGGCGAGAAACTCAGTGGGCTGTGTCTGAGGGTTAATTTACTCGTCGAGCCCTTCGTCGCAAGCGACGGCTTCGACGAGAACGATGACCGGTGCTTGAGGTACCTAAAAGCACTGTTAGTGGATCGGGAGGATCCGCAATGAAGTGTTTGGGGCGACGTCGACTGTTTTCCATTCTTTCCGCAGGATCGGGAATGTAGTTACCGGCGGCCACGGTGAGAGGGTTCTCGTGTCGTGCCGCTTTATCGAAGTGGCGTTGAATTCGAAAGAACTGTTACTATTGCAGCGAGTACGTGGAGCTGTCGCGAGCGAGAGCCACGCTGCAAGAAGCGGTGGAACGTCGCGGTCTGCCCGCTTTCACCGACATCCCGGCCGCGTTGAAGTGCGCGGGTACCGTGCTGCGCGGAGCTAGGACGCACCCGCGACAGTCGCTCGGTCACACGATCCTCCGATTGAAACGCGCCTACGATGCAGCCGGTGGGCGAAACGGTCGGTTACCTCGCACCAGGGCGGTCGACGCCCTCAAGGAAGTGACGAGAACGTCGAAAGAGAACGCGGAACGGAGCCTGCCCGCCGCGGACTTTGTCGACTTTGAAACGTTTTGCGCGGCCGTCGCCGAACTCGCAACCGACGCAGGTGAGACACTCAAGAACATCATTAACAAAATTACAGTACAGTAAATTGGGGGGAATAGAGACTAGAGTTAGAATAGGGAATAAATCTGGGATGTCACAATACTTTTGCTGAGTAATTATATTTGACTTTATTGAACTGAAAATGACTTTAAGTGTTTAAGAATATTAAATAGTTTAATTTTTGTCATCAAAGTTTTGTAACTCATTAAAGATATTAAAAAGTTAATTACCTAAAGTTAGGTTACTTACCTAACAACTAAATAGTGCCAGCCTTATCGAAAAATTCAATTGTCCCCATACGTAACCTGATTCACCCCAAAGCCAAGGTGAATCGGGTCAAGCTAGTTTTTGTGAATATTTTGTAATGAACTAATAAACCCATCGTATATACAAATTTAAATCTCCGGAACCATTTTAATCTCAATTTTATTGGAAAATTTGTGTTGGATTTGGAAAGTGTCCCGATTCCCCCCATTTTACGGTATATAAACTGTTGTATGTAGTCCCGAATCGTGAATATGTATTGAGTAAGTCGAGACGGTGTCTGTTGAAGGTGTGTCATCTCCGAGCGCGGAGATGGCGGGCGCGGGCGTGGGGGCGCGGGTGCGGCGCGCGTTCCGTTCCCTCCGCGAGTTGTTCGCCCCCTCCCCAGCCGGTGCGTGCGACCCTGCACTGCACGTTCGACACCCCATTGTTTTCGATTTCGATTTCGCTTGCTCTGATTTTAATATTATGCTTCTCTCGTTGGACATCATGAGACGCGCATGTCACATTCGCAGAGTCGTCATCGAACGTAATCATTATTTTGTCATGAGGTCGTCTGATTATGAGAGGCGTTTCCGTGAATGTTGCGTTTTTTTTTTTGTTGCGTTTATTTTATCATCACTACGACTAACGGTGTGTCGTTTGTTCGCTGTAAATATTCGTAAAACGAAACGTATAAAAAATACTTCAGATCTGTAAGATGAATAAAGCAATGGTTTATCGTTTATAATGACAGAATGGCAAAATCGGAACGGCACGGAGAGTTCTGAAGGTGGTGCAGAAACGAGGGGTGACCGTGGTGAAGCGCCCCGGGACAACACCGTGCGCCACGTGTACAACGCCAGACTAAGAGCGTACGGAAGGAAGCTTGGACTTTTCATTCCTAAGGTACGATGTTGTCTTGATTTAATTTATTTTCTTTTGAAGGGCTGTCAAAAATCCACGACCCACGTCTTCACCCACTGTCTCGATCCACGTGGCTTAGATCATAGATATCGCAATTTCTCACCCGGATATATAGCCTCAAAGACTAAAATATGCACAACAGCTGTCTCCCCTTTTGAACCGCAATGCATAATCCCTATACGGTATAAATTAAACCTCACAATATACCCTAACAACAGTAAATACGGTATGATATGATCTACGGAACGCCATTGCTAGTTCTTTACTTTACGTAGAAGACATTTAGAGTGGATCCCTAATACGCAAGTAGGCACGACGGTGCTGGTCCAAATCCGTGGCCTGTAATTATGAATGGAGCTGAAATAAAAATAAGAAGTCAGTAAGAGCATTTGCGGTTTTGTTAAATGAAATCTACATTGAAAATTAATGGTAGAAGGTATTTTATGATCGCTCTAGTCTAAGTCTTAAGGAGTCCTCGTCCTGGCTATTTCTGCCGTAAAGTTGTCATGTGAAGTGTGGGACAGCCGTTATACATAATATTCAGACATTAATTTACTACCTACACACTAGACCTAGCTAACGTTACCTCAGCAGTGAGTTAGTTCTGTGATGCAAAAAAATAATTTTTACCGTCAGTTTTGTTTAAAGATGATAGAAGAATAGACCTAAAATGTATTTTTTAAAGGTTCACACACCCTCATTAACGTCCTACTAATATTATAAATGTAAAAGCTAGTTAGTACGTATGAATGTTTGTGGTTCTATCCCGCAAAAGATACTGAAGCGATTTTGGTGAAAATTTAAAATGTAAATAATTTATAGATCGGAATGACACATAAGTTATAATATAGTACGATCAAAGTTCAGAAGGTGGCGCGCGAGAAATTTCAAGGAATCAATGTTCCACATACAATTAGCTACAGTCAGAGCGAGATTGAGTTTCACTAGTTTATTATATCGAGGCGTAAAAAGCTACTTGGTTTAAGCGGCATTTATCTGTGTAATTAAAGTTCCGTTTTTTTTTGTATTAGTATTTATTGATATGTTATTACATCAAAAACAAATTAATATCAACAATATGATGTTTTTAATTGAACTTCAATTATGTTTACCCCATTTCCCAAATAGCTGAATATCGCTTAAACCAAATGACTTTTCACCCCTCGATATGTATTAGTTTTGGGCGGGTTTCAGTTTGAAAACAGCTTTACTTACGGTTTTCTATTCAGGTTGGGCCAGGAAAACGGTTGACGACTTTACAAAAACTTGTTTTTATTACGTCTTTCTTAATCTATGTAACTGAAATATAAACGTCTAACGTCTCCAGAGTTACATCGCGTCTGTCTGCCCTCGCGACCGGTAACTAACCTCCTCACACTTAAAAAATAAAACTATGTGCTCCACATTCATTCGCCGTCTTTCTTACTTCCTAACACGACATCTCCTATCTCTCTTACTCAGTCATGCTTCATATTTATCTGTCATTCATCCATACCGCTCCGCTCGGTTTCTTCATTATTATACCCGATCCTGTGGACCGAATGGTAAACAGTCGACGTCGCCCTAAACACGTCATTACGGATCCTCCCGATCCATTAGCGGCGCTTTTAGGTACCACAAGCACCGGCTACCGCCCTCGTCGAACCCGTCGCTTGCGACAAAGGACTCGACGAGTAAATTAACCCATAGACACAGCCCAATGAGCCTCTCAAGGCTATCAGCATAGGTAGGGAATAAGCACCCCACGCTTTTTTTACAATAAAATATATTTTACACTATTTTCAATTTAAATTTATTTTCTATTTTTTAGTTGAATTTTATATAAAGCGTGTTTTTTAGTTTTTTTTAAACTATTAATTATTTTTAATTTTTTAGTTAAATTTTCTATAAAAACGTATTTTTAAAACTATTAAGTACTTTAACATCAATTCCTGCCTTATCGACTATAGATAAAAATTATATAAATTGTCAAAAATCTTATTTTGCAAATTGAATAATGGAATAATCTTATCAAATAAGTGTATTGTCATCGGTCCTCGATAAATCTACAAAGTTTGAATGAAATCTGTTTAAAATGGGTCAAAATCGCGTCTAAAGGAGTTAGTTACAAACATACATAAAAGTGAAGCTAATACATATAAAGCGTGTAAAAGAAAAAATCGGTTGTCTGTAAAGTCGGTTTACTACCATAGTTGAACGTGACAACGTCATAAGAAAATACTGATGGAATGGTTCCATTTTTCAAACGAAAATTTTAATTTTTTTTTTGATAGATATTGTCGTTCGTTGCGCGCTCTCGCTTGCACTTCAAGCCTTAAATGGAACGCCTCAGAGCGAGGTAACGCCGCATGAGTCGTGTTTTTTCATGCGTGCAGCCGGCTCATAAGACGTTGTCACGTCAAAAAAAAAACATTTATGTTCGTGTTCCAGAATGGCGGGAACAGGACAGGTAGAGAGAGCGCGGGTGCGGGCTCGGCGGAGAGCGGTGACAGCGTGTTCACGCCGGGCACCGAGCGACGCCTTGAGAGGCTGCCCGCCATGCTCGGCGCGCCCACGCACGACGTCTACCTCTGCGGCACCTTCCCGGTAGGTAATCTACTGGGCTTATACTGCCCTTGAGCTGTTAGACATCAGGAGACGCTCGCGCAACTGTTGCGGACCTCCCCTCCTAGTACTTTAGTTCACCTACGACTTCTAATGAAAGATCTACGGGCCACTAGAATTTGTCTATCCCCAAAACAAGCCGATCGCCTCTATATCTCTACAGAGCGATCATAGTGGATATCTATGTACAACTATATGTCACGACTGACTGATTCGTATAGGAGTTTTATAAAGCATGAAAGGATGTGTGGAAGTACGGCCATTTTCGAAACGAAATTTCATAGGCTCTCTATGCTTATAAAGGTAAATTCAAAGACAATACATTGACATATTATTATAATATAATGACATTTTTAACCAATTTCTTTTTCCTTTTTTTGTTTACTACTTTTGAGGAACATCAGTTTTAAACATTGAATATCAATAAAAAAAAACAAAAAGGAACATAAAACAGAGAAAACGAATTTAAATCTTTAAGTGGTCATGATAATATTATGTTTCGGTCATTGGACGAATATATGTATAAAGATAGAGCATAATCTTAGAGGTCAAGATCCAGGAACAAGATATATACTTCTACGAATATTGTAGAACCACATTATAGCTTCGATATTGTAACATCTATCAAAACTTTTATCTATATTTTTGATTGGTTTCAGAGTGACACAACGCGGCCGGAAGAAATATTACGGCGCGAAGGAGTCTCGTACGTGATTCCGCGCGCGAACGATTACACGCGCATGTTCTCGTCGGCGGGACGGCGTGCGGCGCCCGAGCCCGCAGAGTCGCCGCGCCGCGACAAGTACGCGCGCGCCGCCGGTGACGTCACACTGCGGGACCACGCCGCCGCCGACGTCACGCTGCGGGATCGCACACTCGGTGACGTCACGCTGCGAGACCGCGCCACTACCGACCGCACAGACAGACTCAGCGCCTCCGACTACTATACCGTCTCCGAGGATGTCACGCCCCAACCCTTCAAAGGTACAAACTTGTTTTTTTTTTTGCATAGATGTGTGGACGACCTCACGGCCTACCTGGTGTTAAGTGGTTACCGGACCCCATAGACATCTACAAGATTATGCCGCTATATCCCCATCTTGAGATATAAGTTCTAAGGTCTCAGTATAGTTACAAAGGCTGTCCCCCCTTCAAACCGAAATGCATTACTTCACGGCTGAAATAGGCAGGGTGGTGGTACCTACTCGTGCATACTCGCAAGAGGTACAACCACCAGTTCTATCTAAATAAAATATTTATATATGTAAAGAAAAACCTTTATTATACTCTTTAGTTTTAAAAAAGGGTTTTTCTTCAGTGTCATTCAGTAAAAAAAAGTTCAGATTTGTATAATATATTAATACTGCTTAAAATATTAAATTTAAAAGAGATTAAGGGCTTTAGTGTTGTCTTATTATATCAGATATATTGTTATAACAAAACTCAGCTAAGTCTTTTGTCTAAGTTTATTTATTATGAAGTACATACTCGGATATCATTATGTATATATATAGTTTATGTTTATTTTTCACACATCGCGAACCGTCCCCAAGTATCCAAGTAAATGAATCAGTTGAAAATAAAAATTTCAGGTACATACGATGAGGATCTTTTGCTGGGCTCGCGCGTGCTCGTGTTCTGCATGAGCGCCGACGCGCCTTGCTTCGCGGCGATGGTACTGGCCGCGCACTACATGGGGCTGCGGCCCGCCAACACCGTGCTCATCGTTCAACCCATGGACAGGAAGTCCGCGCCCGCTGTGAGTATAAACACTCCTTGCTACCTTTACCTTGTCCAATCTCAGTAGATTAATCATGGAGGATAGAGCTAAGGAGAACCGTCTCTGTTTGTGAAAAGTGTCCGTTAAAATCTGCTAAATAAGGGTGGCTCTACAGTAGCAACCGGGTAAATTTAAAAAAAAGGCGCTAAAAGTTATTAGAATAAGATAGATACGTTATCCAATCTTAGTAGATTAATCATGGAGGATAGAGGTAAGGAGAACCGTCTCTGTTTGTAAAAAAAGTGTCCGTTAAAATCTGCGAAATAAGGGTGGCGCTACAGTAGCAACCGGGTAAATTTAAAAAAAGGCGCTAAAAGTTATAATAAGATAGAGAAATAAAAAAGCACGAAAGAACTGTAAGCACTGCAAAATCACAAAAAGTATTTTATTTAAAGCAGATAAAAAAATGCCATCGATGTCTCCACGTTTTACCACAGCAATAATTTTAGGTTATATTAACGAAATTAGTTTGGAATACGTTAATGTGTGAGGTCTTTTAAATTACACTGTCACTAACTACTCTAGTTATTAAACATATTAAATTTCCTAACTCAGCATACTTCAATCAGTTAACAACTGCTCAATTAATATCATACCCTGTGCCTATGCTAGCGCCATTCTGGAGGATTTTTGAACTGTTATTTAGTACTGAAAGTGGGATACTTCAAGCTTCTCCCATATCAGACGGTTCTCCTTACCTCTACCCTCCATATAGACTAATGTAGTAAACAACAATGGCTGACGAGTAACCAAAGACAATGTATAGGGTTGGGAAATCATAGATTGATATTTTGAAATGTATTGTGTATTATTAGTGTGTATTATGTATTAATTTCTGTTGATAAAAGTAAAAATTATCGCTAAGTAGTAAAGTTATTATAAAAATAATGATCTTTTGGTTGTTTGCAATATTATTTAGTTTATGTTTAAAAAGTTGAATACAATCACATATAGTACATTTCATTAGATATTTAAATGAATAAATATTGGAAAAAATCAAAACACGTTCATCATTATTATTTTTGTTATTTTCATGATAGTGTTGACTCTTGGGTACACAAAGCAAGGACTGGTACTGTTTTTGCGTAAATATATAATAACATATATGTACCCATATATAATAACATATATGTACCCATATATAATAAAATATATGTACCCATATATAATAACATATATGTACCCGACACAATTTAATCGATGCCATAAAGCTTTCATAAAAAAACTAATAATAATCAGCCAAATGGAATCTTTTTAAGGACAAAAAAAACAAAACATGCTCAATATCGACCTGAGTTTTTGTTAATTATAAATCGTTTAAGACTAAAAAACATTCTGCACAAGGATTAAGGTGCATATAAGTATTTTTTCTATAATAAAGCAATTTTCATAAAAAAGAATAATGAATCACCTCTATAATATAGCGTTTTAATCAGCTTATCTGTAGATATGTATGTATATCGATTTGTGTAATAAAATCTTTTAACGTCATTTTGACCGACTTCAAGACGTCCGATTAATTTGAAAATTTGTACATGTGTCAGGACTAATGGTAATACCTACCTACCTATACATATAATACCTACTAACTAATACCTACCTATTATGTTGGCTTAATACTTTTGTTTTTTCT
Organism: Bombyx mandarina; assembly: GCF_003987935.1. The sequence continues at coordinate 818,932 of NW_021011600.1, forward strand.
TGCTTAGATGGGTGGACGAGCTCACAGCCCACCTGGCGTTAAGAGTCCATAGACATCTACAACGTAAACGCGCCACCCACCTTGAGATATAAGTTCTAAGGTCTCGGTATAGTTACGACTGCCCCACCGTTCAAATCGAAACGCATTACTGCTTCACGGCAGAAATAGGCAGGGTGGTAGTACCCGTGCGGACTCACAAGAGGTCCTACCGCCAGTAATTACGCAAATTATAATGTTTACCTATTATGTCGGCTTGATAATTTTTACCCAGACCTGATTTTGGTTTTCTTCTAAATTTTTAATTTACCTTTATTTATTTAACTTGCAGTACAGCGAAGCGGCGGTGAAGGACTACAATCGCGGCCGACATTACTTGTCGGATCTGGCGCGGCGGGCGGGCGTTCCGGTGTTCGACAATGTCGAATCGGCGATGGCTTGCGTCGTGGCTCGGCTGCGGGCCGCGTAGTCTACGCAACCACGAATCGTTCGTGAGAATTGATTCAGTAATATAAAAATACAATAACAACAACAACTATAAAAAAAAAAAGCTACGGAAAAACTAAGCAAGTTTTCTCCGGTCTACGGTATACGCCGCTTCGAATCGACAATCGTCACATCGTATTGCGTTGGAACTTTATTAGTCAGTTTCGGTTTCTCCCGAGCGAATCTCACTTGCCGTATTATACCTGTTACATTATATAGAAAAAGTTATATGAGGCGATTGAAAAAAAAAAACAACGAATAATCAGTTTCACACAACACAAGGCAGCCAACGTTCTGATAGAAAATATTTTAGATATTTTATATCCTTCCTTTTTAATAAAATGTTATAATAGTGTTTTTTTAATCGGTCTGTCCGAGAAATGTAACATTCCGACCTCAAGGAGCGGCCTACGATCACAAATACTTAAATAAAGACATCACAATGTTACAAACATCATTTTAAAACGTAGTAATGTTTTATTCGCGTGGAAAAGAGTCTCATATGAGTGTACTTATTAATTTCAAGACGTTTAGCTTAGTACAAAATAATGTCTCTCTTTTATTTCATCACTCTCTATTGTATAAATGTAATTGTTTTATAGATTGTAAATTTAAAGTGTTGTTCTAACGAATAATGCACGAAAGGGAATGTATGTGAGAGCGCAAAGGTTGTCTCAACGAGGATATAACAAATCTCTGTGATGAATTTGCTTAGGAAATTTTACTGTGTAGTTACACTTCATTATTTTAGCGAATAGTAAATAGTTTGCGTACGGTACACGTCGTGTACAATAGTTGCGTATGCAATTCTAGTAATCACAACGTTCGTCCTGAATCTTATGAAAGGATTCATAATTATACATAATGTCAAAGAGCACGGAGGTCAGATGATTCACTATGGACGACACTAGTTAATTGTTTGAAATGTACTTACAGTGGGTCTTATTCGTTATTCCTCTCGACGTAGATCATAATTACTGGAAGAGATATTTCGTGGAAACGATTTCGGACGACACAGCCGCACGGATAACTTTCGTAAAGTACAAATATCTTGCTCACGTAGCAATTTTAAGATTTAGTATATTAAAACGCGAAATTTTTAAGTAATGCAAACATTTAATATAAAACTTAACAACCTTATACTCATTTTATTTCGTAGTTTTAAATAAATGATAATGTTACAAAAAAAAAAATTAACTTACGTACTTTCTGGCGTAATTAATGCTTGCGAAAAAACAATGATTATAAAGTTAGCTGTTAGTATCCACTATTCCAAACATAACGTATTAGTAGAATATTTAGGGTGATTCAATACTTGACCCACTGTTACTAAAATATTTCATTTTTATAATATATTGTATTAAATTCAGCAAATATTATTTGCTAGTCACACACCCATTTAATTATTATGTTTAAGTACTTTATAATGTTGATTGATAGTACAAATAACTAATTTATAGGAAAATATTTCAAATATTAATTATAATTTTATGCCATGTACGCTTATTTTAAAACTAAAACATCACACGTGTAAATATAAAATTTATAATTATTCATGACTTTTATTCAATAAAAGGTAAATAAAAAAAATGGCGGATTATAATTTTCAAACGCAACTCTTTAATTTTTAAATACAAAATTTATAGAGTTCTGGTTATTTTATAAGCAAATGTTAGTAACAATAAATAAGAAAAAAAATAGATACAAGCCTCGGAATTCGATAAAAAAAGCCGTTGTAACTAACTATACTGAGACCTTAGAACTCACATCTCAAGGTGGGTGGCGTCATTTACGCTATAGATGTCTGTGGACTCCGGAAACCACTTAACACCAGGTGGGCTGTGAGCTCGTCCACCAATCTAAGCAATAAAAAAAAAACCTAGCCGAAGTTTATGGCGCTGTTTTTAAAATCTTTCCACTTGCTATTATAGCGCCACCTTAATTGTCTCCCTTTCAGCAGACACTTTTTAATATATTGATATGGGATTCCTTAGTTCTACCCTCTATACATAACAGAAGTAATATGCACGTTTGAAACGTCATTGATAAATCAAAATATTGGCTTACTGCGATAATTTTATATTTGTATTACAATTTTAAATAAAAATAATAATTTTACAATCAAACAAAGCCAATGTTAGGAAATTGAACACAGTTCATAACTGTTAAAATAAATGTTCTCGTGATGTCAAACACTATGGCCTTGGATTAATGCTAGTGAAGTAAATCGGACGATGCAAATGTGATCAAATAATTTTTATTTCAAAGGCAAAAAAACCAGACTCATTTGTAATAAAATCTAACAAACTTAATTCGACATGCATATGACATGTAACAACAAAAATATTCAAAAAGTATAAAGGATGTTATTTTTTTTAATTTAAAGCTATCATTCGATCATTATTTGTGAGTAATATTGATGTACATTTTAAATCTTCAAATAAAGACAAATCATCATCATTATCCTGCCCTTCTTCCAGTTACCTGGGGTCGGCACAACATGTTTTCTCCTTCCATACTCTTCTATCATATACCATTTCTTCGCTCACTCCCCTCTTACCCATATCGTCTTTCACATCCATCCATTTCTTCTTAGGTCTACCCCTTCCTCTATATCCTTCAACATTGATAGTTAACATTTCAAATAAAGACAAATATTTATATGTTTTCCGTCCATTCTTGGCGTCAACCTAAACATAATCACAATGCATGGGTGTTTATTTGAGCCAAATATCATTTGATAAATTGCGTTTATCAGAGACGTCCGCGCGCCCTATTTAATCCTTATGAAACATTTTAGAAAATAATGAAACTCACATGGTGATTCATCATATTTATTTTGAATAATAAATATACTCTTACATCAATTAAAAATAAAATATTTAATATACGTAATGTAACCGTGTAATAAAATAATTAAAACACATTTAGGTTAACAACAATTTGTAATTATCAATTTAATTACTTAAAATATTGTCATCTTTTCCTTCTCTTTTCTAAGTCTTTGTTCTTTAATGATATCTCGCTCACGTTGTTTTAAAGCTTGTAGTTCTTTAGTTTTCTCTCTGATCTGTAGGTTAATATTCGTGTGACCACTTGTTCCCTGAGGATATTTAACTAATGAGTTGTTCAACTTTATTATTTCACGTTCGATTCTATTTACATCTTCATCTATTTTAAATTTTTCTATATTCAAATCTTTACTAGTGGACTGTTTAACGTCAACTTCGGTCGGATCACAATTGTTGGTTTCAGTCTGCTCTTTATCCCCCAAAGTCCTATTGATAAAATTGAAAACATTTCTTCTCTCTTTCTCTTTCTCGCGTTCGTAAGCTCTTTTGTTTCTTTCTTCTTCTTTCCTTTGTAACCTTTTCAATTTTTGCTGCACCTTTAAATTAGAATATCAATTATTATCATGCATACAGTATACTAATTAAAAAATTATTAAATTACATTAAAAAACCCCTGCAAATAATTACCAGCCAGTACAGAACAAAAACTATAATTTAGAAAGTTTTTACGCTAATCATTGTGCAAGTGTACATATATGTGGCATTTAGGGACATTAACACTAACGGTAATGTCCAACAAATGTTTTATTCTCTATTTTTTTATCGGATTGGGACGTTTTGGATTTTGAGTATCCGTTGGTGTAGATCACAGTCTTGACTACTTCAGCCATGAAGCAATCCTATGTTCGGATTTGACGTGCAGGATCGCTGTTGCAATGCTATTGTTGTCCAGTAATCCGGTTAACAAATGTAATCGACCTCATGTCTCAAGGTTTGTAGCAATATTCGCGTTGTAATTTCAATTGAGGGTGATAATGATTTAAAACCAAGTGGTGGAACACGTCTCATGCCATATATCTTCTCATTAAAACTTTATAATCTCAAAACTTACTTATTTTACAGGAGAGTGTTTTAAAGGTTTACCATGTGGTATTTTTAATATTAATCATCTTTGCAACATAATTTTTTTGTTTACCAGATACAGTATCTGTCTTTGAAAGTAAGATAAAATCATGTATTAATTTTGTTAATAGTAGTCAAAATATAGGGAAAAAAAAAATTAATGCTAAACTACGTTCTTTTGACAGTATTTATGAGAAAAATACTGGTGATACCAAATGATTCCGCATATTAACTCAATTTCGAATATTTTTGGAAATTGTACACTTTTAATGCGAAAGGACGATAATGACGATAATTTACATGCAGAAATATCTCTATATCAGAACCGTTAATGTTACCTTCAATGGATCCTGACCGGCGTGTTTCTCACTGATCGCCATACAATGGTCTAAGCTCTTTCCGACGGGCAACACCCGCGCTTCAACCGGCTGCGTCCGCCCCTCGCCCGCGGCGCCCAGACCGGAGCCCGCAACATAGCCCATGGCGAACATAATCTTCGAGCCTATACCCTGTTCACAGACCATTTGACTGTCGAATATTAATCAACTTAAAACCTTTTTTTTTCAATTAATTATTTATGGGTAGTAAAATCCTGGTGGTAGGACCTCTTGTGAGTGAGTCCACACGGGTAGGTACCACCACCCCGCCTATTTCTGCCGTGAAGCAGTAATGCGTTTCCGTTTGAAGGGTGGGGCAGCCGTTGTAACTATACAGAGACCTTAGAACTTATATCTCAAGGTGTGTGGCGCATTTACGTTGTAGATGTCTATGGGTTCCAGTAACCACTTAACACCAGGTGGGCTGTGAGCTCGTCAAACATCAAGGCAACAAAAAAAAAATTTAAAAAAATGCATTTATTTATGACTAGCGACCCGCCCTCGCTTCGCTTCGGAAACATTAAAACACACATGAAACCAAAAAAATAAAATTAAAAAAATGAAAAAAAGTAGCCTATGTTCATCAGGGACAATGTCGGCTTCTAATGGAAAAAGAATTTTTCAAATCGGTCCAGTAGTTTCGGAGCCTATTCGAAACAAACAAACAAACAAATCTTTCCTCTTTATAATATTAGTATAGATGGTGCTACACTATAACAAAATTTCTAAATTTGAAAGAATGAGCTATAATACATATAATATATCCCAGAAATTTTCAATTTGCGTTTTTTGTTTAATTTGCTTGCTAGCAACGGATACCGCTTTTTAATATTTATAGATATGTCCTCTTAATTTATTAGAACTCTAAATTGTACTATCAATTGTTAAATTAGATTTTTTAACCTTTCAAAATGTTTTAGAATGTTTCCGGGATCTAGTTCATTACTGCAACTATGCAACTAAATAACTTTAAATCTGATGCTGATTTAATTTAGTGCTACTCTGAATATTCATTAAACTAACAATTATTGGGCTTTTAGTGAAAACTTTTGTATAACTAGTCTACTTAAAAATAATAATTCTGCTTTACTTCATTAACAAAGAGTAGTAGTATTACTACTACTATTTATGTCAAAAATTACGAAAATTAGCTTAGATTTAGCTATATTAAATGACGTCACTGGATCAATGTAAATACTGGCGATGATAGGATGGCATTTCAGTTTTTATTTATTTACTGTCAATCATTATAAATCAGTTAATCTTCCTTTACTATAAAAGAAATAAAAGTATGCAACAAAACTGTAAAAACAACATAATTTTTAAGACTTTACTGTCTGATCAAACATTTAAAAAGAGAGTTATAACATTATAAAATAGTATTTCAGATACTTGACAGGTTTGTGCAAGCATATGTACAATGCTATATGAAACAAAATAAATACAACTTTCTATTTAAGTAATTTCACTAGAAAAGTAAGCTTATACATATAAATAGTTTGTATTCCTAAAAAAGATGAAACAAATACATACTCACTCTAGTATGTCGCTCCCACTCTCCCATAGCTGGTGCATTATTCTGTAAGCTCTTTTCGACGATAAGCGTGTGTCTGTCGATTTCCGTTCGTATTGTTTTCTGATGGGAATATTCAGAGTCGCTCAGATCTTCACTGGAATCCGAATCATCTTCGCATTCGGCTACAAAATATATTTATATAAATTAATATGTTATATACAGGGTGGCCCATAAGTCCTTTGATATGAAAAAAAAATTATTAAAATAAAACTACAGTCAAAACCGTTTACTGCGACATCGTTTAATACAACATGCCGGTTATAATAACCTAGAACAAAGGTCCCGGCTGAATGCCATATGACCGCCTTATTAAAAATATTGCTTTCTACGACATTGGTAATAACGACATACCTCATAAAACGACCACATTTAACTAATATTTCGGAGAATTAGATCTGTTAGAACGACCGGCTAAGCTGTATTGTAAACAATTTGAATAGGTATCCACATTTGTCTTCAATGGCTATTAAAATCAGGAAAGAAAACAATAGGATTTAGTTTAGTGTAGGGTCTTTTCTAATTCTTAGAAACAAAACACATGCATGCAGTAGAGTCAAAGCCCGCTTCTTCATATCTCTTCAGTTAGTTTGTACTTATCTATACACAAGACGCACCAAAACTTTGTGGAGTTATTCGTGAAACTTTCAAAATGTCGCAAAGAAAAAGAAAACAAATTAATAATGAAGAAAAATCGCGTATTATGTAAATATATTTTACCAATAATTCCCTATCGATTTGTTTGTACTTGCACGATACACATTAAACATCACCGGTTGTTACGACTATCGGTTTTTACGACTGAATATGAGCAGTCCCTTCGATGTCGTTATAACAGATTTTGACTGTAATTACATTATGAATTAAATTTTTATTTACATAAAAAGCTTAAAAAACGGGAATTATTTTTTGAAAATAACATCTCCTAAAAGTAATCCGTTGCGATCACGGCACTCTTGCAAACGACGTCTAAATATGTCGATGACTGCGCGGCACGTCACTGCTTAAATGCTTGTCATTTCTCTGCGGATGTTTTCTTTTAGGGCCTCAATTGACCGCGGGTTTGTGTCGTATACTTTAGCCTTAAGGTAGCCCCACAAAAAAAAATCCATCGGGGTCAGATCTGGACTACGTGGAGGCCAGGAAATGTCTCCTCTCTTAGAGATAACTTTGCCAGGAAAAAGTTGACGGATAACGGGCATAGCAGTGTTAGAGGTGTGAGAAGTGGCCCCATCCTGTTGAAACCACGTCCTGGCATTAAAGCCTGAAAAGTTTTGCAATTCTGGTATGAAAAACTCTTCGATCATAGCCACATATCGCTCCGACGTAACAGTAACTGCGCGCCCTCTGCCATCCTCAAAGAAGTAAGGCCCTAGGATACCATGGGCTGACATAGCGGCCCAAACAGTCACTTTCGGACTATGTAAGGGCTTCTGATGCTTAAGTTTTGGATTGATGGGGCTCCAATAGCGGCAATTTTGTTTACTAACATGCCCGTTAAGATGGAAATGAGCCTCGTCAGAGAACATTATGTTATTGAAGGAAGTAAACCGATTCAACATTTCATTCGCATAATTTTGTCTTTGAATACCGTCAGTTTCCTTTAATTCTTGAACCAACTGAATTTTGTAAGGGTGCATATGTAAATCTTTCTTCAAAATCCGTTGTAACGATGTCCTGGATACGTTTAATGCTCTGGCGCGCTTACGAGTTGACTGTGTCGGATTTTCGCGAATAGACTGTGTCACTGTGTCTATGTTTTGTTCCGTACGTGACGTCCTTGGGCGACCCAACCGCGGTTTATCTAACGTCGAACCGGTCTCCTCGAACTTAGCAACCCAGTTCTTAATCGTTTGAAGAGTTGGAGTGTCGTCAAAGTTGTGTAAACCTTTGTGTTCTCGAAATTTACGCCGCGCAACGGTTGCCGAATTGTCGTTTTTATAAAACTCGCGCACACAAAACGCACGGTCCGCTCCGGTAAAACGCTCCATCGCGACTAAATTCCCAGAAACCGAAGTTACTCCCCCCGCTTCCCCTGCACCGCTCACGCGCGCCCTGTTCGTTTTATTCAAATTTTACTTTTCAAAGGACTTATGGGCCACCCTGTATGTATGTATGTTTATATGTTTGTAAGCCCGCAAGTGTGACCACCATCCTGATTCAACCATCAAGTAATCACATCCCAGTTTGAAGGGTTTTTTTCCTACCTAGTTGTTGCTTCGAGGGGCTACTCTAGCTTCGTCGGTTTGGTGAAGAGTGGGACACCCGTTACACAATATTGGATATAGAATAGGTACTTCGACTTTATGTTTCAAGGTGCGTGGCGACATTTACATTGTAATGTCTAAGTGCTCCAGTAACTTTACATTTAAGTGGGCTATCAATCAGATCGTTCACCGATCTACCTTAATAAATAAATAAAAATGCGAAAGAAAATGTTGTTTTTATTTTGTGACCAATGATTTTGCGAAAATTGATTTTTTAATAATCTGGTAAAAACAGTGAAACATCGTATCAGGAATATCAGATTCATTGTTTATGTTACATAAAAACTTTGCACTATGGGCATTTACAAATTATTTTGAAGGATAAAAAACTAAAAAAATCAAGTTCATTCTATATAATATATATAAATCTACATATTTTATTTATTTTGTTAGATTTTATACTTACTGGTAAGAGGGAAAATATCTTCGATGCGCACAATAATTTCATCTGATCCCATCTTCCTTTTTTCGCCGGTTTTAACGCCGTGCTCCAATTTAACTGTGCACAATTGGTTTTCATTGTCTATAGATTTCACTATTCCCCTATGCCATAGATGATATTTTTCTGTAGACTTTTTTGTTATGCTTACATCCTGAAAATTCAGACAATATTTATGCGAACATTATATATCTGAAACTTTCTTTATTTCAGTTCGCGACTTTTGTGAAAGGGAAAACGATGTTGGAAATCATTATCTTAACCATCACATTTCTAAAATTCTATGTGTACCTACTTAGTCCAGCCATAAGTTTTGTTACAAATTAAAATGCATTTTTTTAATGAAGTAATGTAATATTATGAACATTTATATCTACATATTTACATATTTATTAAAGCAGCAGCAAAAAAAAAAAATATTCTATTCGAAATGGCCACCTTCGGCTTTTATCAGGCCTTTAATCTGTTTGGCCACGAATCTCTGGATTTACGCATTGTTTCCAAGAGAAATTTCGCCACTGCTTGCTCCAAAGATTTTTTAAGAGACTTAATGTCGCCGTGTGGTTTAGAGCAGGCCATCCTCTAAAGCTGACTATAATTTTTTAAAGGGTTGAGGTCTGGGCTACTTGACGGCCAGTCTTCAGCTCTTATAAAGTCCGTTGGTTTCAAGCCAGGCTTGGGTAGTTCGTGCCTTGTGAACAGGTGCAGCCCTGCTGGAAAGCCTACGGTATATTTTTAAAAAGTGTATTGCTGGGAGGTTTCACAACATGATCCAAGACTGTTTCTTGATACAATTTAGGGGAAAGTTTTCACTTCTTTTTCCCAAAAATGTAGTTTAGTGACTCTCTTGATAAGACACGCTCCACCAAACCATCACTGACGCAGGATGGTGACCACGTTGTACCCTTCCGACCACTTGAGCAGCTTCTTTAGAACTGTGAGCGAACACTTTATCGTTATGCTTATTGTTGTGTTCTTCGATCGTGAAAATTTTTTCATCGGTAAAGAGGATATTTCTGTACCTTTCACCTGCGTATCCCGAAAGAAGGCGTTTTGATCGATCCACTCTCTTTAATTCTAAATATTGATTTAGGGCATGTCCTGTATATCGGCGATAAGCACCGAGCTCCAGGTCTTGTTTTATAATACGCGACAGAGTCCTAGCGGGAATCTTAATTTCTCGCGATAAGATTTTTTGCTTCCTAATCGGGTTTCGACGAATTCTGGCTTTAACAGCATTAAGAGTCTTTGTAGTTCTAAAAGCACGCGGCCGCCCCAATCTTTTCTGGTCTTCGATAGACGAAGTGTTGTTGTATCTGTTGATAGTACGATATACGAACATACGGCTGATACAAAGCTTTTAAAGTGTCTGTAATATGACCGACGACTCCATACCCACTTTGTGCAAGGCGACGATCACTGCAATCCTATTTTCTTTAACACCCATTCGATATTGTAATTTGATAATGAACACGAAAAAAGACGTGAAATGGCGCAGAATCGAAAGAAATTTTTAATATAATGTACATACGTGTTCCAAATTCAAAATAAATAAAAAGTTTAAAAAAAAAACGAAATGTTTTTACGTAATAGTATTTATGGCCAGACTAGTTACATATTTAAGACAGTAACCGACAAACTTTCAGTGTATGATGACCATCTTGCCTATGTTTACTGTAAAATTTGACAGGAACACTTCTTGTACCTATCTTGTAGGAACACTCCATGTAGGTCACCGGTGCCCTACGTGGCGCACTGGAGTTATGTCGATTTTTGTTACTAAGCGCCTGGATTGCCTAATTTTGCAATCTAGGCGCTTAGTTTAACTGCCTTCTTTTGTTTGTTTATGTATGTTTTAGTCTTTTAGGTTTCTGAGAAATAGATTCATGCTCAGTATCATCAAAAACGAAAGCCTAAGTCCACAGTCAGCATTATGTGTCTTAAATTCGAAAATCACGTCAGCTACAAGATAATTGCTGTTTAATTTACCTCATCATCTGGCGGTTTCAATTTCAACAAAATACTGCTACCGGATTTAAGTGAACTGAAATTCGGTTCTATTGCTTCTTTTAGATCAGACAGTTGTACAACATTACCATGCGAATATCTGAAACAAAAACCATGTGGTAATGTACTTCACAAGCAGTATTAGTATAAGCCCATAGTATATTGTGCATAGTCTATAAATCCATTTTTGGCCATGGTATATATTCAAACCTTTGCTAAGTTGGATGTTTTAAAAATGTAGGTATGTATGCACCAAGAAAACTGAAGCATGCATATTAATTTATTAACCCATTTAATTATCAGGAGGTGGCATATTCCGCCTGAAAGAGTAAGCGAAATAGACTTTTTACACTGAAAGTAGTAAGCGAAATAGACTTTTTCACTGAAAGGAGAGAGCAGAGCAGACTTTCGCTCACTATTTTACGTTCAAGATTTGGATTATGTCAGATAAAAATGCATCTCAAACTGCAGTGGAACTTAAATAGTAACAAAATATAAACCTTCGGAGGATTTCTAATTCCTGCAGTATGTTGTGTTTTAATAATCCCACTGTAATATTTTATTTTAAGTTATAAATTTCAATGTCCCCAGTAGATTTTTAATTTTATGTTGGATTAATATTTATATAATAAAGGTACATCAACCACATACATATCCAGCCTAACAACATATTTAGAGCTAAATGCATGTTAATTGAGGTTATTAAGAAGATTTTATTAAATGCAGACATAATATTTTAATGAAATAATCATCACTAACTTAAAATCATATAATGTAGAATTTATTGATAAATTAATTAGTATAAAGTAGAAATTATTTATTAGAAATTAGTAGTGAAAATTAACTTAAATTATTTGAATTAAAAATAAAATATAAATGTAGTCCTTATTGGTGTTATTGGGAATTATATCATCTAGACTGATGAATGTGTGAGCTTTTATAAACTTACAGAAGTGCGAATTTAATGTAATACAAAATATAATTTTTTATGCTCACCTGCATTGTTCATCACTAAACTTACAATCTCCATCTAGGTAAAATGGACAAGGCAACATTTCTGCATGTGTTGGATGAGTAAATAATATTTGAACCTGAAATCACAAATTGAAAATAAAGACCCACGAAAATTTAGAATATCTTTTGTCCTCTCAACTTCCTATAACACTTTAATATTATAGTTTTTTTACATGTTGACATGAAAGGAATAAAGTCAGCCATAATAAAACTAGAATTGAGGCATAATGTATTATCGATATTTAATGGACTATGGATAGGGAAAAATTTCTTTAAGCAATCAATCTAAAGTTACACTCTAGATATTGAAACTTATGATGAAAAGACCAAAACACCACACACGTTACTGGTGGTAGGACCTCTTGTGAGTCCGCACGGGTAGGTACCACCATCCCGCCTATTTCTGCCGTGAAGCAGTAATGCGTTAGAGAGAGACCGTGCGTGTGAGACTTTAGAACTTATATCTCAAGGTGGGTGGCGCATTTACGTTGTAGATGTCTATAGGCTCCAGTAACCACTTAACACCAGGTGGGCTGTGAGCTCGTCCACCCATCTGAGCAACAAAAAAAAACACGTTTCTGTAAAATATTTGCAAAAACTATAATACTAATCAAACTTTTTTTTTTCCTACCTAAGCTGGTAGCCTTGAGAGGCTATTCCAGCGTAACCTTAACTAGTAATCACAGTAAAAATCACAAATATACGAACCTTAAGATCATTGAATTGGTCATCATCTGCCCTAGGCAGTATCGAGCTGACCATAGCATTGTGTAGACTAGGCTGGCCACCCCATTTGTGGGTATGATAAACAGCACACTTCATACCCAATAAACTAGAGAGGTCATCCTGCAGTTGTCAGTGTGAAGGGAAAAAGAAGGTTTAATAGTTTTATTATATGAAAAATAGCTCAGTCATGTCGAGACATGAGGTAATATAATCAAATAAAACAAGTATTGCTGCTCAGAATTACGAAGTCGTTGTGGCCTAAGAGATAAGACACCCAGTGCATTCATATCAAGCGATACAATGCTGTTTCAATCCCACAGGAAGCTATCAAATTTTCTAATAAAATATATAATTAATACATGGTCATGGTTGTCTTCCACCGTAAAGGAATAATGTTACGTAATAAAAATAAAAACCGCATTGTGGGTCTGCATGGGTAGATACCAGCACCCTGTATATTTCTGCCGAGAAGCAGTAATTTATTTTTATTTGAAGGGCGCATTTCATTTGACAGCTCCAGTGTGTTAATAGTATGATCTTCTGCAGTTAATCAGAAGATGCTTCTGTCTTCACAATTTTACTAACTAAATCATCACACAATTTCAGTTAGTTGTTGCTAATCCTGACTCTACCATTAAACTTCATTACAAATGTTTAGTGTCTATGGATTAAGTTTCCATTTCATTGCTTGTTTTCTCATGTTTTGCATTCTGTCAAGTATTTCGCTATTTTTCTAGAGGCACGCTTATTTAGTATAACAGATGACGACAATCAAATTGTTTCATTTTGAATAATATTGTAGACATTTTTTTAAAGTTTGTATGTATTAGACTTTACCTCTATGTCACTGTTGCCGTTATTTTCTTCTGAATCATTTTTGTTTTTGCTATCATCATTGTATGCATTTGAGTCATTCATTTCTGCCTGCCAAATAAAATGTTTTAAATAATATTTAACATTATGTACGAAATCAATGATGATTTTATAATATATATAACTTTATTAGAACTACCAGCAAAGACAGTCCATGGATTAGATAGATTAGATTGCCTTGAGGATTATTGCAGAGGTGATCCACCACAACTTACTGTTTTGATATATTTAGTTATCACATCTTATCAAATGAACAGATATAGCTTTTTCTGGTATTGATGTTGAAAAAAGAATAGTTCTCCACTCATTTCTATAGTTTATCACGCCAGATTTTTATATTAGAATCCTTTGATATTTTTAAGCAGTGGATCTATCAAGGATTCATTTAAATATCAACGAATAGCTTATAAAATAGGTATCTTAACCCATTTTTATATTATTACTTGTGATTTTATAGGTGTAAATAGTAAGGATATAATTGGTTTCGTACAAAACGGACCACATTACAATTATTTAAGTCTGAGAAGAGCAGGAACATTTACATAAGTGACAAAGAAGTTTTATTACCATGAACCTAGCATATTCCTCATCCAAATTATTCTGCTCATTGTTCTGTAGATCGGATTTTAAATGTTTGCTGGTCGCTGTTGCTAAGCTCTCTCGAGTTAATTCAATTAGTTGATTTAAATCAGATTGTAGTGTTAAAAGAGACTCTTTCTCTTTGAGGTCATGTGTGGCTTCTAGGGATTGCTGCACAATTTTAATCTATAAAAAATATTATCAATTTATTTCTACATTCGTGATGATTATTTTGGAGTATATCCTTCTAAGATTACACTCACTTGTTCTTTGTATTGATTTAAAGACGATTCAAGGTCTTCCATTTTTTGCCGGTACCGATTTGATTTTCATTACTTGTGCGGTTACAATATTTACAATAGGGTCAATTTAATTTATGTTTTTAGTTTTTAGTGTATCAACAAAATTAATCTAAAGACACTTTATGATCGTAGGCATTAATGCAATGCTTTGAAACCTAAACATTTACCTATCTCTCAAACAAATATTAAGTGTATAATCTATGCATTTATCAGTTAACACAGATTAGCATAGTTTTTTTTAAGGGATTTTCTGCCCTGTTTTCTAAGACCTTACGGTTAAACATGCTATTTTCACTGAAGTAGGAAACCTATGGAAATGAAACGTCAACAAAAAATTCGTGCACTGAAGTAGGAAACCTAAAAGAATTCGTGCCACTGTGACGTCATCTGGCCACAAAACATGGCGGTTTTAGTGCTGCCCAGAAGATTTTAATGTTAGTAGGTTTTATCGATAAACGTTCTTTTTGTTTTTTTTTTTTTTTTATTGCTTGGATGGATGGACGATCACAGCCCACCTGGTGTTAAGTGGTTACTGGAGCCCATAGACATCTACAACATAAATGCGCCACCCACCTCGAGATATAAGTTCTAAGATCTCAGTATAGTTACAACGGCTACCCCACCCTTCGAACCGAAACGCATTACTACTTCACGGCGGAAATAGGCGGGGTGGCGGTACCTACCCGTGCGGACTCCCAAGAGGTCCTACCACCAGTGACAAAACCACCAGTGACAGCGACGGTGACCGCTTACCATCAGGTGGGCCGTATGCTCGTCTGCCTACAAAGGCAATAAAAAAAATAAAATAAAAAAAATCACCAGTTCTTGACTCATTTTATTTTAAATATTGTTGAGTATGAATGAATTTGTAGAATTTATACTTTAATAGGAATTAAGTATATTGTTATGTGCAAAGATGATGTGATTTAGATATTATGTGAAATCTAAGACGAGTTCGTGCTTCAAATTTGCCAAGTAAACGATATGACGATTTTTAAAATTTGCTACACTGATTTTATAAAGTTGTCGTTTGCCGCAAAACATAAAGATATGGCGTAGTGCAGTGCCATCTGCCCATTTCTAGCATGCTGAATGTTATCGTATTTTGAGTACGTGTTTTTCTTAGACTATTATAATATATTTTAATTGTTTTGCTGACTCTAAAGTCCGTAACACACTACCGCAGCGCACCTCAAGGAAGGTACGCCGCACTACCGCACCGCACGCAAATTTTAAACTTATCAAGGGACCGCCTGATAAAAAAAAACACCTACAGAACATTTATTCGTTAATGAAATTACAAACGTCATTCCTTGTGACTTCCTCTCTAAAATCACTTAATTAATAAATATTTAACGAATTTACAATAGTGTTTTACTCACTGCGGAATAAAACTATTTTATTTAAATAGTTCCGAAGAGATTTTGTCGGTAGCCTTTTTCCCGAAATATCTAAACAGAATGTCTAAATATGTTTTGATGACATATTTTAAAGTGGTATTTATGATTAGTGTCATGATCAATAGATTCCGACCGAAAAATGGATTTTTCGGATGAGGGCTCCATAATGAATTTAAATACATATAGATAATAGTTTTAGGGCATCGACTTTCTTGAGATCCTATAAAATACGTTTTAATTATTATTTTTGTATGTTTTAAGCATGATAAATTATGAAATTTTATATAATCAATCATATTAAATCGATATCAAAGTCAATAAATAATGTACAACCCAAAACAGACGGCCGAACTGACGTGACAATGACATTTGGCGCGCTAAACATGGCGGATTTTCGGCCTCATTAGACGGAGACGGAGATATTTACGTATATTCATGTTTCATTTTATGTACGCACTGAAATACTGTTATATTGTTTTCCTGCGAGTTAAAGTGCTGAGTAAGAACGAGATAGATATATGTTTATGTATGTGCCTTCAAAATGGGTGCTATTTATATAAGCAATTGTACGTATAGAACAATATGTCGTGTCCCTACTATATAGGTCTATGCACCATCCTTGACGTCACTTAGGCCACGCCTCCAATGTCATCATCATCTTCTAACAATATAGATAATAGTTTTGGGGCATCGACTTTCTTGAGATCCTATAAAATATGTTTTAATTATTATTTTTGTATGTTTTAAGCATGATAAAATTAGAAATTTTATATAAGCAATCATATTAAATCGATATCAAAGTCAATAAATATTGTACAACCCAAAACAGACGGCTGAACTGACGTGACAATGACATTTGGCGCGCTAAACATGGCGGATTTTCGGCCTCATTAGACGGAGATGGAGACATTTACGTATATTCATGTTTCATTTTATGTACGCACAGAAATACTGTTATATTGTTTTCCTGCGAGTTAAAGTGTTGAATAAGAACGAGATAGATATATGTTTATGTGTGTGCCTTCAAAATGGGTGCTATTTATATAAGCAATTGTACGTATAGAACAATATGTCGTGTCCCTACTATATAGGTCTATGGCTATTTTACATTAAACATGCCTTAAACATGCTATTTTAAGGAGTAAAGTGAAATGAAGATGATTAATTTGAGACATTAATCAACTGGGATGAAATTAAATGAAATGAGATGAGATGATATGGGATGAAATATAATCTCGATAAAATGGTGGTCATATAATGAGATTTTTTCAGTGGACTTTTGGAGGATCCCGAGAAGTTACGTCCAGCGGCTTAGTTTCATTTTCCCACTTTTTTGCACTTTCACTGATATTAAACAGTTAATAAACCACCGTTATTACACATTTAAACCTGAACAAACACTAACTAGACAAAATAAATAAATAAAAGAGAGAAAAGTTTCTAGCACTAAAATCATTACTACCACAAGAAGTTAATTTGAAATGCGATTCTTTAAAGCATATCAGCTATTATCATGCATATTCAGAGTTGTTTTGTGAACTTTCAACTTTCTACTATTACACTACAAAAAATGGAATATTTTGCAACGATTATAAAACTAATATTTGTATGCGTCGAAAGATTTTCCTGTTTTTTTCCCCATTCACCTCTCAATCCCTAATCACCCCATTTTACGTACCCTTTATTAAATGTTTCTTTTTATATTCATACACTAACAGGCAAAAGGAACATAAACTATATTACCCAAATTTAAAAGAAGGTAAAGCTTAAAGCCACCTTTTTGTACGAAAAATTAGATAGAAGAAATAAATGAGACAATTGATTAATACAACAAAATAGAAATGAATGAGGTAAAATGAGATATTATCGCAAGTGTTAGGAGAGGAGAAGTATAGCTTTAGCTAGACGGTGGGAATTTACAGTTGCGAATTGTAAAATAGTGTAAATAAATTTACACTACTAAATTTTAATACAATTTAATGCCGCTTAGATTAGTAGTTCAATCATTCATGGATTTACTCAGACACGAATCCTTTGACAAAAGGATTTCAAGTTGACATTATTTTTTTTCAAATAATTTTAGTCGATAGATTGCTTTTAACGGTAAGTCGGTAACCATACGAAAATAGAATACGATAATGGTTTGTTTATCTTGATTTAGTCTAAAAATATTCCATGCCTTAAAATAAAACAAATATTCATAAAAAAATAAAAAAATCAATAATCTGTATGATAATCTGTAATGTCTAATTTGCATTTAGATTTTATAGTATGTACTATCATTTAAGGAATTGTAGTAGTAGCAGCAGCACTTACTGCACATAAAATAAAGATTATACTATTAATAAGCTTATTTAGAGCTAAACCTTATATATTATTTTATAGAATAATCATTATTTATAACCATTTATAAACCATTGTTGGACTAGAAATTAGATACAGTAGAATCCGGATATAACGACTTTCAAGGGACCGGCGAAACTATGTCGTACTAACCGGATGACGTACAAAACGGCAGAATTATTTCTTAAGTACATATGTTAAGTACATATATTTAACCAACTCATGGAGCATGTAAAATTTTGCATGTCTAACTGTATAGCGAAAAATTGCTTTCTTGTAGCAGAGGGTAAATTCACGGGTATTCCCCAGTCGCGCTGAAGCTTGAACCACTGTAACAATGCCTTATCCACCGGCTCATGAGTAGGAGTTCTTACACGTTTGTATTTTAAAACATTGGCATTAAACATCGGCTCGATCTTATCTTTATTTTTCTTTATTGTTGATATTGTAGAATGAGATACACCAAACTCCTTTGCGAGGGTTGCATTTGATTCACCGGCTTCTAATCGGTGTCATATTGCACATTATTCTTCAATTGTAAAACACTTTCGCTTCATAGAACTCATTTTGTCGAGCTTTAAGAACTTCTCATAACAAGTGACAAGCACTAACTTTGATTCACGCGCCAATAAAGGGGGCGGGGTGAAGTTGGGGCGCCGAGGTATTGGTAGGTTATTGTAAATAAAACATTGTGCGTCGTTTTAACCGGACGTATCATCATAATATTCATAATTAAGGGTCGCTATAAGCAGTTGGTCGCTTAAAACGGAGTCGCACTAAACGGTCATATTTTCTCAGTACCTAACTATGAAACCTAACTTGAGTAATCATTATCGTCGTTAAAAGCGGTTAGTCGTTATAAGCGAAGTCGTTGTATATGAATTCTACTGTATTTCTAAATACTCTATGTTCATTTTTACTTATTTCTTTAAAGCGTTCACAGTGATTTTTCTTATGACTTTACCAATAACTTTTTTGACATCATTACCAGAGTACATATCATCATCATTAAAGTTTTCTATAACTGTTTGATATGTTTCATTCATTATTTGTTTGACTTTGTCTGTAACCCCTGTGTCAGTATTATTTAATGATAGGTTGTCTAATATTTTAGTGGTACTAGTTAATTCCTCTTGTTTCACTGATAATGTTTTTTCTAATGAGTTAATTTTATTTTGTAATTCAAATTGACCAACAGATAATTGTTTTTCTAGTTCTGCTAAATTTTCCTTAAGTTTAAAAATTTCATTGTCTCTTAATTTTAATGCATCTTCTTGTACAGCTACTTTATTCTGTAATAACTCAACTTCATGTTGATAGCTTTCCCCTTTTTGTACATCACGGTTTCTTGTAATGTTTTGAGTGGGGATATCGTGACTTTTACATCTGAGTAAATCTTCATATATTTTTATTTTACTTTCATATTCCTTGAGCAATTTGTGTAACAGTTCTACTTCGGTACTTGTACAAGTGCTTTTTTGTTGATGATGTAAATCTGACATTTTATTTAAAACACTATCAACCTTGTCATTTAATCTGTTTATGTTAATTCTTATTTCACCATTGTTTACTCTTTGTTCGGTCAAAAACAAATCTAAATTTTTGTCATCTTTTGGCTCTGTATTAGTAATAATGCTTGTACTTGTTACCGGTACTAATATATCATTCACAAATGTATATAAAGCAGAGTTATCCAGAGGCTTTTGCATCTTTGTTATAAATGAGTTGTGTCTGTCAATGTTTTGTGGCTGTAAAATATCAATACTTTTATCAGGGAAAGTTTTTTTCATAGCATTTTTTGGTGGTTTATGTCTAACTAATTTCGGTGGCTCTTTACTGTCTTCAGTGTCTGAGGAGTCATTTCCCCTGTCTGCTATTCGACAATGGGCTGGTAATACAGACTGACCCATGCTAGCCATTCTGTTTAATATTGATATTTTAGTTTTTCTATTCATAGAAGAGTCTGTATCACTGTTTGCTTGAGATTTACTTTGTTTAATTGTACTTTCAATTATGTTTGTTGCAGGTGTTTCATCTTCCAGATCAGGTGGTGTAGTTTTATCACCATATCTTAATACAATATCAAATTTTTTAAGGATCTCTGTAATGATTTTTACTTCATTATCTGTAGCATATAAGCACCAGTATTTCTGAAGACTATCATAGAAAGCCAAATGATTGTTATTTACTACTATTTGCAATTTTGTTGAAACTATTGTACTTGATAATGTAGTTTTGTTAGAATCATAAAGCACTATGTTGTGAATTTCTCCAATTGTTTGCTTTATTATGGCAAAGCCAACTTTCCCTTTTAATACATATGCATTTTGAGTCCTGTAATTGATTAAAAACAATTATTTTCTTAATAAATAAATCTGCTCCCTCTCAATTATTAGCTGTGTATATGTACTTTTCTGAAAAATGAATTCTAATAGGTATATAA
The DNA here is from genome assembly GCF_003987935.1 of Bombyx mandarina. The sequence continues at coordinate 839,672 of NW_021011600.1, forward strand.
GTAATCAGCTACCCGATTAAAAAACACATTGACAAATACATTCATTACAGAAGAACACATGAATTAAGTATTTAAAATAAATAATAATTCAATTAATCGAATTTCTTATATTTACCATTCATATGCAGTTAGTGCACAAGCATATACACACTGTGTTTGTTTAGTATCAACAGGTTTTGGAGAAATTTGTGGTTTAGGTGGTGTATATTTTAATGTTTTGTCTTCTGAGTTTCCAAAATTAGGCTCTTTATGACCAAAGATGTCAGCCAATGTAGTGCTGAAAAGTTAAAACTGTTTTCATTGTAATTCGAAGATTATCTGAAAAATTTCTTCTAAAACTAATTACCTCGCTACGGGCGTAAAGAAATCGTCGTCAAAATCATCGTTTTCCAACATTGTTGCACAATTTGATTAGAATTCTTCTGTTATCATGAATCAAATACTTTAGTATTTTTTTGTTTTGGACACTTTCTAAAGTTCTTCATATAAACTTTTTAAGTTGTCACTAAATTATCAACTGTTTAGAACGACAATTATTTGCAAATTAATCCAGTACATCGCAAAAGAAAACTTCACATTGTCCATAGGTCCCCATTTTGGATATCCTACCTAGTTTTTGTTATAAATTAAAGTTTATTAAATTAAATCATTCACATCTGTAGCAACTCTATGGCGATTTTAATATAAAATTGTGAAATTTATTTGTGTCAATTTGTAAATGTCAAAACACATGCCGTAATTTTTTTTAAGGGATTTTATGACCTGGTAACTAAGACCTTTAGGTCAAGTCTTATTTTGATTTATATTCTTTTTATGAAAAATGATAATATGAAGTGAAATGAGATGAGATGAGACAAGACGAGACGAGACGAGATGTAATCAGATGTAATCTTAGTAAAATGGTGGTTAGGTCTACCAGGATCTGATGGCAAAAAGGGAAAAAAGAAATTGACGCTAGCAATACTGGGTAGTAAGTAAAGTAAGTAAAACGTTTTGAGGAAGGCGCAGTATTTTTGCCACCTTTCCTCTTTTTACCGGGCGTACTAAATACGCCTCTGTTAGATCTTTCTTCAGCAACAATTCGTCTTATGGTAGTTTTAGAAATAAACCAAGCCTGAAATAAACCAAAGTTTAGTATATATAATACACACGAAAATGCAATAAACCAAAGCATCAAGACGTGTCATTCCTACTAACCCGTGAACGCACATGGTTCTATATCGATGATTGTGTTTGTTCTGCACCTTGTTCATCAAGTATTCTTTGATAAACATTGAAAACAATATTTCTTGCTTGCGATCGAAGAGGTTTCTTCGACATTTTCACCACTTTTTACAGGAAATTTGAAGCCAAACCAAAAACAATTACTCGAAATTTCAGTTTTGACAGATGACATTTTTTTTGTTGCCATATGAAAATCGCTATTTTTTTCCCTTTTTTTTGCCATCAGATTCTGGTAGACATACCAGGTCTATATTTTATTTCACTTTACAATTTTTTGGGAAGACATTCTTTGTTTAAGAATGTAAATTTTACATACTATGGACTATGTTTCGTTTGCCATTCTGATAGAAAAAAACCCAACAATTATCATAGATAATATCACACTACACTTCAATCAATTACTATCAATCACTCATTTTTATATTAAAATTATCCTAATTGCACGAAGTTAAAACACCTTCAAAGTAGTCCACCTCCAAAGCTAAAACTCAATATCTACGCAGGTGAAAATACGAGATTTCTTTGTTATTTATTTGAAAAATTTAATTGCGTATCCATAATCTTTTTACCATTTTAGCTAACATAGTTATTAATTGCACAATATGACAATGTTTTCATGCATAACCTGTAAAGTGTTGTTTAACACATCCGAATTACAACGTGAACATTATAAATTAGATTGGCATAGATATAATTTAAAAAGAAAAGTAGCGTCTATCGAACCTGTCACCCTTGAGGAGTTTGAAGAGAGAGCTAAAGAACATAGAGAAAGTCAAAATGGAAAGCAAGATGATTCACAATACTGCCAATGCTGCTCAAAGTTATTCAGCACCAAGAACTCGTATAACAATCATTTGAATAGTAAGAAACACAAAGTGAGTGTTGAAAGATACACAGAAAGTCAAAAGGATCAAGAGAACAGCGGTCAATCTGATACAGACAGTTTTGTTAAAGTTGAATGTACTACTGGCTTAACCAACGAAAGGAGTAAATTTGTTGTTGTGAATACTACTGATTCTGGAGAAGAAATAGAAACTGACTCTGAAATAGAGGAGGTAAATTTTAATTATGTACCAAAGGGTTTTGATTGAAGACCAAAGCTTAACTATTAATTTTTATCAACAGCTAGATTCCGACGAATGGGATGAGTGTCGCATCCAAGAAAGTGATTCACTTATCAAACCCCGGGATTGTTTGTTCTGTGTACATCACAGTAAGAATATGGTAAAAAACTTAAAACACATGTCAGAAGCACATTCGTTCTTCATTCCTGATGTAGAGTTTTGTATAAATATTAGAGGTCTGCTGTTGTACTTAGGAGAAAAGGTAAAGCACAAAATAGTGATAAGTGTATTTATTAACAAACTGTTAGCAAATCTAAAAGCATTTTTTACTTTGAAATAGATATCACAGGGATATATGTGCCTATGGTGTAATGACACTGGAAGGACATTCTACTCAATGGAAGCAGCACGGGCCCACATGATTGATAAGGGACATTGCAAGATGTTACACGAAGGTCTTGCTTTAGCGGAGTATGCAGACTACTATGATTACAGGTAGAATACTTGCTAAGAAGCAAATTAATCATCAACTTTAGTTCAAGGCATAATAAAAGGGTAAAAGGGGACATACTGCTTACTCATTCAAATATCTTGGAAACGATCTCTCTGATAGAATTGGAATTTGGCATAGAAACTCTTGTGATGTAGACACATCTAGAATGAATTTATGGAAATCTTATTGATTGTATGGGTTATTCATCTACTATCACATACATAATAGCAAAACATACAAATAGGAAAAATTTTAATTGCTTGCTAAAGAACTGGTAGTTTATGGATGAGAGACTGACACATACAACTTTTATCCTAAAAAAATGCAACAGATTTCAAAATATTTCTTAAATGAATTTTTTATGTACATGTATTATATAAAAACAGATTTTAGCTTCTTTATTATCGTACACAGTATTTCAGAGTAAATGAGTAAAACAGTGTATGGACAGGACATAGTGCACAAAACTCCTGCAATATGATTAATAATTTCTCAAAACAATTACATATTTCACCATAATATGCATCATTGTCTTCTAGTTCTTCATATCCTGATCATGAAGATGAAAGGGAAGATATGAATGTTGATGAAGAAATAGATGGTCCTGCAACACTGGAAGGAGATGATTTCCAATTGGTGTTGCCATCTGGAGTTACTGTTGGTCATAGATCGCTGATGAGGTATTTTATAGAACAAATTAGCGAAATAATTGAGAATTAATATAGTATAATATAATATAATAGTATGACAATTAGTCCTATCATCTGTTATTCATAGTAATCATTATCTTAATTTCCTACACATTTCAAGTAAATTATTTTATTATATCTTGGCAACTGTATGCAGTGCTGTCATCATTCTTTGTAAAGTTAGCCATACATTTCAATCTTAAGGGAAAGGCTTTGATTTGAATATTTTGATAAAGACATTATTTAAAGGCATTTTGATGTTAAAGGATGCTGCAATATTTACTATGTGATTATTTAGGCTTCAATCATCTCTAATTGCCAAGACTGAGCTAGTCTGTAGAACTACTCTAGTAAAATGAAATAAAATTGAGATTTCCAAATGTCTCTCTTTGAGGTGGACCTTAATAGTTCTCAATTACACTTATGTTATGCATTAGAATTTTGTCACCAACCGAATTTTGAAATGTGATATAAAACATTTTTTTACAGTATGTTCTATTTGTTGCAACACATAACTTATTATTACAGATACTACAAACAGAATTTGACACAGAGCAGTCAAGCACTAGTCAAAAAATCTGATAGGAAACTGCATAGGCTTTTAGGTGTTTATAAAGCCCTGGGATGGGCGCCAAAGGAGCAGAAAATGGCTGCCAAGTAAGTAGTTTACTTAAATTCTCATAATTTCAAAATCAATTAGTAAACATTATAGTATTGTATAAAATATAATCACAATATGAAATGCAATATCTTGCTGTCTTTGGCGTAATTTATAGAAAAAAAAACATAGTAATATGTTTTTTTAACACAGGAAAGCTCGGGATATACACTTCATGAAGCGTGTACAAGCAAAATGGGAGATGAAGATGTCCATGAAAACCAACAAGTTCCAGAAACATTACCGACCACAAGTGAATTTCTAGATCTTTCGTCTCAATTTCAGGCTATCGCTTATACATTGCTGTTCTGTTATTAAGCAAACAATATATCCCAATCAATATGGAAATGTCAGGTAATTGTTGAAAACAATCCATGATTTGGAAATGACCAACAAACTCTTGTGATTTGCAATGTGTGTACAATCCAGTAACAGATATCCAAACACAATGGCTGCTTATCACAATGAATAGAGGTAGCCTTTTAATTTTTCTGCAAAATCAATGGCATTATGCATGCAAAACAAAGCCTATGTTTTAAATAATAATTTATAAATTTTGGCTGTGATTTTTCCGAAGTTCAATTGGGTGCTTTAAATATTATAGTTTGTAAAACAATATTTAAAATTCACTCTAATAATGGATCAGAATGTGTATTGCAAAGACTTAAATAAAATACAAACAAAAAGAAAATGTCTTTTATTCCCTTTTATTATTCTTTTTATATTTCATTTGTTTGGTTTTCACATTCGTGTTTTGACCTCCTTCGCTTAGACTCCACGGTATTTTGACAGGATTTTTATCAATCTTTAAGCTTATCTTGTATAAAGGAAACGATTTTATTTTCCCTTTGAAGAAATGAGAAATTGCTTTGGAGAGTCCTTCGTTCACAACATACTGAGATTCAATGTCAGGTATTTCATCGATGTACTTTCCAACGATTTTTTTTATTTCTTCCTCTTTTAAACTCGACATCGGTTTTAATGCACTTACAACTGATAAATATAATATGAACACCTGCGAAAATAAATATTTATTAATACTTTGCTAAATATATAAATAATATATAGTATATTAAATATAAATATGTTTCGGTAACATTTTCTGTTTCCAAACTTACTGAAAAAATTACCATCTTGAATTAAACTACTATGCATTTGAAGTAAGATAAAGAAATCAAATACATAGGAACATAAAGTTAGATTAAAAATTACTCGTTATGAATGTTACGCTTATTATGTTTTACTGATTGAAATATGAGTTTCTAACGTAGACTTTTTAACTTAAAGAAGAGGGGCAGATGAGTAGATAGCTCACCTCCCGTTAAACGGTTATAGAAATTAATAATCACATTTATAAAGTCTGCAATTTGCGTTTTCATGTTTTTTTTATCACTAATTCAAAAGAGCGGCCGATCTAGATGAGCCCTGGTGCTACTACAGTAGACTTCACAACGTGATTGCTAGCACCCATATTGATAATTGCAAGAAGATACAAGTCGCCGCAGCCGAAATCAGCACGCGATATATCCTCGTTATTATATTAGGGGTTAAAGTATGAAATTGCGGATTTGTACTGAAAAATTGAAATTCGTTTATTTATTTATTTTACATATTTATTTAATTAACATATCTAGCATTATTATCTATACATTGCTGCCATCTAATAGGAACGTTGGATTCTCCCGATCCACTAACGGTGGTTGTAGGTACTTCAAGCACCGGTCACCGTTCTCGTCGAACCCGTCGCTTGCGACGAAGGGCTCGACGAGTAAATTAACTCTCAGACACAGCCCACTGAGTTTCTCGCCGGATCTTCTCAGTGGGTCGCGTTTCCGATCCGGTGGTAGATTCTGCGAAGCACGACTCTTGCTAGGGTTCGTGTTAGCACCGTCGTCAGGTTCGAGCCCCGTGAGCTCACCTACTAGTTAAGGTTCTGCTGGAATAGCCTCTCTAGGCTACCAGCTTAGGTAGGAATAAAAAATAGGAACGTCATTTATGCCTTTGCGATAGAGCTCTGGTGATCTAGATTCTACAAACTGTGTGAAAGCATTTTGTACTGCCTCTTGGGAAGAAAACTTTATCACGTAGAAAATTGTCCAAATCACGAAAAAAATGATAGTTCGTTGGAGCAAGGTTTGGCGAATACGGAGGGTGACGAATGGTTTCTAATTGCAGTTCCTGTAGAGTTAAAACGGTTCCTCGTGCTGTAGGAGGTCTTGCCTTATCATGGAGAAATAATGGTGAAGATCGATTCCTGAGTTAGGGCTGTTTCAGTGCAAGTTTTGCTATCATTTTTCGAAGTTTTGCACAGTAGACATCTGCCGTTATTGTTTGACCAGATCGGAAAGCTATAGTGAATAACACCATGCTGAGATTAGGACACTGTTGTGGAGTTTGACCTGGGGTCAGCCATTGCATTTTTCGCTTACGGTTATTGTAAAGAATCCACTTCTCATCACATGTCACAATACGATTAAATATTCCTTCATTTATGTATCTATTCAACAAGCCAACACAAGTTTCAACACGCGTTTCTTTCTGCAGATCAGTCAAATCATGAGGCACCCATTTTTCATATTTATTTTACGCAATTGAGTCAATATTGTTGGTTAAACCATGCCGCTAATTCCTGGGTAGTTTGGCTCGGATCGGCTTCCACCATCTCTTTCAATTAATTGTTATTCACATGTGTGGGCGGTCAACCACGTTCTTCAAATCAAAATTTCCATCACGAAAGCGTTTGAACCAAAATCGCAACGGTGCGTTCATTATCATTTCTCCGCAACATTTGCAAACGCAATATTGATATTATGAGCTGTTTCTGCAGCGTTAGTTCCGACTTCCGCGTCGAAAATCGCATTAAAAAATCACTCGAATTTCCGAAGAATCCATCTTTCTTGTCTAAGCCGAATAAAAAAAAACAACTGAAAGTCGGTAATATGTTGCACATTTTTTAAAAGATCCTCTTAGGTACCATTTGAAAAAAGTTTCACTCATAAATCTCAAACCATGAAGATTCTATGTCAGTTCGAAGTACCTATTACAATAAAACGGCAATTTCATACTTTAACCCCTGTTATTATTGTGGGTGACTTGTCACATTATAGTGTACCTAAAGTCTATAGCGACGTCATGCGTAATGAAAGCCTTTTTTTTGGAAAATAAGGACTATCCGGTTCCCTATTATCATTTTTCCTTTTAGTACCTTTAACTTTACTACAATAAATAGAAATAAAAAATGAATTACAAGAATTAAAAATTAAAATGAATTTTTATCATTGTGATTCGGAATTAATACGACTCCTTAATTTCAAGTTGAAGGATTCGAACGCCTGTTATAAATTCATGACTTGTATGATGTTTTTATAAACAGTCGATTTTGATTTAATATTATTAAAATATCTAAAAAAAAACACGCTGTAGGTATCTACTGCACATTATTATTATGTAAGTGCGGTAAACTATCTTGTACGTACTATTATAGTTTTTTTTTTATATTTTCATTGACTTTGAAGAAGTCTTATCACAATAGTGCGCGAAGTACCGTTGATGTTCTAGTTAACACCAGGATTCCCGGTTTCGAATGTGTGTTCTGATTTGATGGCATAGACGTCAGTGATTATTTCACAACACGTACCATCCGGCTATGGAATGAGCTCCCCTCCACGGTGTTTCCCGAGCGCTATGACATGTCCTTCTTCAAACGCGGCTTGTGGAGAGTATTAAACTGTAGGCAGCGGCTTGGCTCTGCCCCTTCCATTGCTGACGTCCATGAGCGACGGTAATCACTCACCATCAGGTGGGCCGTATGCTCGTCTGCCTATAGGGCAATAAAAAAAAAGTTGTGTCTTAAGTGTCTTTACAAAAAACTATTGTCAATAAAACTAACTTAATACGATTTATTTCTTACCTAAGCTTATTTTAAGCAAAGTCTTAGTTATTACTAATTGTTTGTATGGGCAAATCTGTTATGCCTTTAGGAGGAGAGCCTTTCCTAGAAAACCCTAAAGCTGCTTTCAACACGCATAAACCAGCTTCTATCGTCCTTTTCCTGTCATTCTCGTTGCCGATTGCCGGGTTAATCTCTACCAAGTCAATGGCTCTCAGACGTCCAGTTGCGTGAATTATCTCCATCAGCTTAATTGCTTCTCGTAAAGTTAGGCCACCTCTTACTGTAATTAACAAAGAAAAACATAGTAAAAGTAAGTACCACAAGAGTTTTGGACACAAAGAAATAAGGCGTTACATGTCGGCAAAATCACTACATAGTATAAAACAAAGTCGCTTTCTCTGTCCCTATATCTGTCTGTCCCTGTGTGCTTAAATCTTTAAAACTACGCAACGGATTTTGATGCGGGTTTTTTTAATAGATAGAGTGATTGAAGAGGAAGGTTTATATGTATAATAGCATCCATTAAATAGTGGAGAAATCAATAATAAATAACAGTTTTCGAAGCGAAGCGAGGGCGGGTCGCTTGTGTAATATAAAAAGATATGAAAATATCTTACACCTAATCTATTTTTAAAACTCGATTAGCTTAGTAAGTATCCTGGTTTTTTTTAGTATCTACGCTTGTACATATCTTTATTCAAATGCTCATTTACCAGATTAAAAGGCATTGCATTAATAGGATTAATGGGATTTTTCGTGCATTTTCATAATTAAATTTTTAAAATAAAAATACTTAAAAACCTGGTGTTCCCGTGCTTGGAGCTTCCAAAGCATCTAGTGAATCAATGTCAAAGCTCACATGGATAGGTTTTCTATTTTCTGGGTCTAAAACTTTAAGTAAGTGCGTTATTGATTTTTCTACTCCGTGTCTGAAAGTTCGATTTTGAATTTTCACTCATATAATCAATTTTCTCATAATTTTCAATATAAAATTGTACTTACAAATCAACATCTTCCATTGTGAAAGTTGGAACATTATATTTTTCTATGGCCAGTCTTTCATATTTGTCCACCGATCGTAGACCAATATAGCCCAAATTTTTTATTGAAAATCTTGAAGAAAAGTGTTTTTTTTTTAATTTAGGAACAATCTATTTAATTGTACTATAGCAAAAAAAATACCGTGTTTTATTATTTTAGTTATAGTCAAAGTTGACATTAAAAAAAAACTAAAGTTTTTATACCTAGGAACTTGCCAGTCCATAGTAGGCAAATAAGGCCAATAGTCAGAAAGCTCTCTGACCAACAGAGCCACTGGCATACCGTGAACAGAACCAGATTCCGAAGTCTTGTTCGTATTAATGTCCGCATGAGCATCAACCCAAATTAGAATCATGTCTTCATTCACGTTATAGTGTCCATCAACGGTACCTTAAACATTAAAATTTTAATAGCGAGATAATATTAATACAAGATCGTGTATTATTGCATTTAGAAAACTATAAATTAACTGACCTACACCAATAGAATGATCTCCGCCTACAGTTACTGCAATTCTTCCATCTTTGAGAACATGTGACACACGTTCTGATAAATTCTTGTTGCAAGCCGACACTAGTGGTAAATGATTCATGTTGTTGACATTTACATTATTTTCGCATGAACTTGTTTCAATGTCCCCGAAGTCTTTTACATCTAAACCATCTATAAGCAAGTAATAATAGTTTATGAATTCAATAATTTTTGAAGTAATCTTCAGTCATCTTATCGAAAATAAACGATTAGATAAAAAATACTCGGCCTACCGATTTCTTTTAGTTCATCTATGAGACCCGCTGCTCGTACGGCTGCCGGTGCGATGCTAACTCCGTATTTCTTTTGTCCCTTTTCAAACGGCACACCGATAACGCCAACTCGATTCAAAGGCTTCAAATTTGTATTTTGACTCATCTTACGAACAAAAATTTTGACAAAATTCATGGTTAATTTTATGCTTCAATACAATTAATTATATGTAAATATGACCGACTGATCTCTTGGAAACTTATTAGAGACTAAAATTTCTGGTGGCATTATCTCCCTGCGCAGGTCAAAGGTTTAGACGACATCATTTTTGATAACACAAACATCAGAAATATAGATTATTTTTGTTTGATAACGATGAGAAATTAAGTGGGTAGTTAAATTTAAAAAAAAACAAACCTTGATTATATTTTAAACAAGTTTAAAGATGTTATAAAGTTGACGTAAACAAACTGTTTTGTAAATCCGTACTTAAAAAGTATTTTGTTTATAGTTTTAACTCGAAGTTATTTATTTCAGAAGACCAATCTAAGCTTTCGTAACTACACATCACAACACTAATTCTGCCATAAGAATGATACTTCTCGAGACCTGGCCAAATATAAGCACGTCCAACAATTTTTTAATTAATGTTCGCTAATTTCAAACTAATTTGCACTTCACATGCTTAATGACCAAATGTGAAAATGAAAAATTTTTCATTTAACTTTATCGTTTATTTGTAACGTAAATTTTAGAAGTACTTATTGAAGTGTTATATTTAATAGGATTATTCCATCGAAATGCTTTGAAAATGTTATTTGATTTGGTGAGAAGGTATTTCTCGTTTATATTGTAACTAATAATGGAAGCAATAGAAGCCAGTGTGATAAAACTGAAAGTATCTTTCCAATAGCTCTGTTACTTTGAAGACGATATGTGGCATTTGCGTATCTTATAGTTCTTTCGATCCACGGCACGTATGGTCCAATGACTGTAAAGATATTATACTTTGTATTCCTACTTTTAAGAGATAGCTTTCGACAAGGTGAAGCTGTTATTGCTATAATTTCCATTCCGAATAATACTGGAGCTCCATCGCCGAATTCTCGTCCATAATGTTTTCTAGACGTTTTTTCGATTCCACAAATACAGTAATACCATTTAGGATTCTCACATGGCGATTGTTGATAGTTTTGTTTTTGAAGAACAATAACATTTGAATTAATATACCCAAATCCTAAAGTAACGAGATCTTTCTCTTTCAATTCGGATGCAAAGCTATTGCCAATTTCAACTGGAGGTATAAAAACATCTAGAACTGTTCGAAGAGTGAAAACTAGTCCAATATTACTGTGCATTTTTGTGATATTTAGTTCTGTGGCTTTCGATTCGAAGATGTAGTCGTTGTGTAACGCGATACGGGTAACTTTAAAAATGTTCTTCTCATTCATTGATTGACTTAAAACAGCCAGTCCAACAGCGACGAAAGCAGGTGCGATTTGTACACAATTTCCGGATGTTAGAACAGTTTGGCTATTTATAATAGATCCAGTACAAGAGTACTCTTTTGTATCCGTTAATAAAGCAACGACGTACGGATGTTTTTCAGCTATATTCTCAACGGTTTTTAAGAGTTTCGAGATTGCATTTACGTTAGTTATTATAAAAAACATATTCAACATATAAAAACGTTGATCAATAACCATAGGAATTAACAGGGAGAATTGTACAGTGTGGACCGTTAGTAAGGGTAGATGATTTAACTGTATCGTATTGAAATATTATTTGTAACAAATATTGCACTAAGTTTTACTTAACATTTGCACTAAATGAACCAATAAGAAATATACTCAGAAATATGTCATGATTTTGAATGTCATTTCTGTTATTCATCTCAGTTTGTCTCATGACAAATACATTCAAATAGAAAAGAGGTTAGAAAAAGGTTTTTAAATATTGATAAAGCGTCTATCTGAAGCAAGCAGAAGTGTGCTTGTTTTTCCAGGTCACCACGTAGCGGAGGCGGTGTGCTTTATCTAGTCGATCTCGAATTTGGATCATCTTACCCTCCATTTTGTTTTACCAAGGAAACGTAATATGTGTATCTGAATCTAATTTTGATTTTAGGAGAGAAGAATTTATTCAAACGTATCATTCAGCGCAAGTTTAATTTTTACAATTTTCCTTTACAAACTAGTTATCATTCAACTGTAGATCTTATGTGACGATATGTAAATTATTTCAAAATGTTGAATTTAGGTAAAACAAGTTTTCGGAAAATTTACATATTGAAAAAACTTCAACAATGAATGTAAATTTTCACTATACCCTAAAAAATTAATGTTAAAAATTAAGCCGTTATTTATTAATTTTCTTTCCATTCCATACACTAGAATTACGGCTACATAGGCGGCACTGAAAATTTCGGGAATTAACGAAGTGACACAACATTACTATTTAAAAATGTATTTATTGCTTTTCGAAGTATTCTCCGCGAAATTTGACACATGTTTCCATACGATGGAACCAATCATTGAAGCAACCATTCCATTCTGAAGTTGGGGTCTCCAAAATGGCCGTTTTGTAGGCGTCCACAGCTTCTTCAGGTGATGAAAGTCTCTGTCCACGCAATTTATTCTTTATTTTAGGGAAAGTATAGAAATCATTAGGGCTTAGGTCGGGGCTGTACGGCGGATGGTCTAATAATTCTATGTTTTCTTGCTCTAAAAACTCTTTTGTTCTGTGCGCGGTGTGAGAACTCGCATTGTCGTGATGGAGGATGATGCGGTGGTTGCAGTTCTCTTTACGGAGTTCAGAAACGACCTGTGGCAAACAAATGCTAGCATACCATTCTGCATTAACCGTTCTTTGTCCCTCAAGAGGAATAGTCGTAACATGGCCGGTTTTGGAGACAAACGTGGCCACCATTTTTTTTGCAACACTCCGTGAACGAACAATTTTTGTTGGCTTTAACTCATTTTCGAACACCCAAACTCGTGACTGGTTTTTTGTTTCGGGTTCGTACGCGTATATCCAGGATTCGTCACCTGATACAATGTTGTATACAGCATTTGAGGATCCTGCGTGGAATCTTTCGAGAGTTCTGACGCACCAAGTAACGCGAGCCGCTTTTTGCTCTTCACAGAGCGAATGCGGTATCCATCGGGAAAACAACTTTTTTACACCTAATTGTTCATGCAAGATTATTTGTATTTGACTCATGCCAATGTCTAAAGTTGCCTGAATTTCGCGGTATGTCACATGTCGATCTTCCTCAATCAGCTTACGCACAGCATCAACGTTTTCTTGGGTGACTGCAGTTTTTGGACGACCTTGACGGGGATCATCACTGAGCTTGACACGTCCACGTTGAAACTCAGCAAACCAGCGATAAATTGTGGTTTTGGATGGGGCTTCATCACCAAATGCAGAAATCATCCGGTCAACACACTGTTTTTGTGTTAAACCACTTCGAAAGTCATAATAAATCATCGCTCTTGAATTTTCTCGAGTCAATTCCATTTTCTCAACGACTAAACAAGTTTGACAAAACCTCGTGACAAGACCGAGAATCTTTTTTTAAATAAATAAATGGTATTCGATTTTTAAAACCAAGGAGTTTTCAATTAAAAAGATTTTAATATGACAGGAACAGTGGAAATATTCCATTCCCGATACTTTTAGTGCAGCCCTCGTATTAACTTTGCAAGCCGTGACGTATAATGTCTTTACAACAAAAGTAGGCGGGTGGTGATGCTTGCAATAGGCTGCAACATCTGTAATTATAGAGAAAGAAAAAAGAATGAAATTCGCGGAAGTACTCACTTTTTAAAATCAGATTTCCTTTTGCCTTGTGTTCAATCTATCGGAAATTCCAGTGATAGTGATATCGTGGAAGCTAAATGTCCTACCGGCTTTGATGTTACGCGTTACGGAAAAAAAATGCCTTTAATAGAAACAGTATATTCACTTCGCAAAATCAATGAGGATGAGAAAAATGAGGTGGTTATAAATAAATAGATGGGCTAAATAGAAAATCAACGCATCTTCTATTTCGTTTTGCATAGTTATTTAAACGCTAATCAACAAAAGATTTCCAATATGTGAAATTTCAAATGCCAATCTTGAATTATATGTATAAGTATGTTAGCTGTTTTACTGACACAAAATTCAGGAAATATGTCTATGTTTGTATGTTTGGTTTTATTTTAAATATAAAGTATTACAGGAAGATCGGACGGCCGATGGGGCAGAATGATCTTCGAACGGAGATCACGAACTATCAAGCGCAGTGAGGGACGGCTGCCTATCAGATTGAGCGACGACCTAGTGAAAATCGCTGGGTTACGTTGGATGCAGGGGGCAACGGGCCGGCCACACTGGACATCAATTGGAGAGGCCAAGTTCAGCAGTGGACAGTGGACAGGCTGAGATGATGATGATGAGATATAGTAAATTATTGAATTAAGTGGGGGTAGGACCTCTTGTGAGTCCGCGCGGGTAGGTACCACCGCCCTGCCTATTTCTGCAGTGAAGCAGTAATGCGTTTCGGTTTGAAGGGTGGGGCAGCCGTTGTAACTATAGGTACTTGAGACCTTAGAACTTATATCTCAAGGTGGGTGGCGCATTTACGTCGTAGATCTCTATGGGCTCCAGTAACCACTTAACACCAGGTGGGCTGTGAGCTCGTCCACCCAACTAAGTAATAAAAAAAAGTTAATCAACTTAGTTATACTGTTTAATTGCTGAAAGTATGCTGTAGCGTGTGTTTATGAAGCCTATACATAAGTTTATTCTAGCCTAAGCGAACTATATTCGATCAATTAGTAAGCTTGAAATAACGAATTTAAATTTGGAATTAGTAAAAAAATTCAATACTATTTCATCAGTCATGTTTACGTCAATGTTCTCGTTGGAAAATAAAAATAGCTAATGACTTCGTTTTCAGTGGTTCAAATTGAATGGAAACAGTATTGATTAACATTATGATTAACATTCACGTGCCAGTTTTCATTGTAGGTACAAATCATGTGTACTTGAATGTTGACGGAAAATGAACTGTACGTTAATTTTTTTAGAGATGAATTGTTTTATCTTTTGAGGGATTTCAGCCTCTAAAATTTTTGTTATATTGTAATATTGTATTCTCCATATCTTCATTCTTCATTCTTCATATCGGTACTTTTTGAAATACTGAAGTAAATAAAATACCGATATGAAGCTTGAAACCTGTTTGCTCAATATTAATAATCTGTATGTTATTTTATGTTATCTAAAACGAAGTCTTCCTTTAAGAAGGCTACTTTTAGATCTAAAACGAAGTCTTCCTTTAAGAAGGCTACTTTTAGATTGATTACCTTTGTGGCGATTGAATAGGTTATCATTGAAATGCAACGAGCTATCAGTGTATCAGTATACCTCATCGAATGAAAAATATATATATTTAAAGTGTGTTCAATACGCTATGAATCTGTATGCTGGAGTCATGGTTCAGACGGCTGGCTGATCCTTCGGCCGGTCGTAGGACCGTCGAGGCGATTCGCCCGGTCCTTGTGGATTGGGTGAATCGTGACAGAGGACGCCTCACTTTCCGGCTCACGCAGGTGCTCACTGGGCATGGTTGCTTTGGTGAGTTCCTGTACCGGATCGGAGCCGAGCCGACGGCAGAGTACCACCATTGTGGTTGCGACTTGGACACGGCGGAGCACACGCTCGTTGCCTGCCCCGCATGGGAGGGGTGGCGCCGTGTCCTCGTCGCAAAAATAGGAAACGACTTGTCGTTGCCGAGTGTTGTGGCATCGATGCTCGGCGACGACGAGTCGTGGAAGGCGATGCTCGACTTTTGCGAGTGCACCATCTCGCAGAAGGAGGCGGCGGGGCGCGTGAGAGAGGCACAATCCCGCCGCCGTCGAGCGGGGGCCAGGGAGGCGGATCTCGCCCAAGCCCTGGCCCTCTAAGTGTTTCGGGTCCCCCTTACATGTCGGTCTGGGGACCGGCGAGGGGGGCCTAAGAAGACGACGTGCAAGCTGCTCTGCACGCGTTTTACGCAAGAGCATCCGGGTGATGGAAGGCCGGCTATCCTCGACCCACGCTGGTTCTGGTCCAGTGGGGTATTCCGTAGGATAGCTCACTCTAAGCGGCGCCATCTAGGCGGGCTTCGGATAGCCTGCCGACCGAGAGGGCTGGTGGTCGTGGCGCCGACGACCGCTGGTCCGGCGTCCCGAGGGGGAGGGTGATGGGAGAGATGTACTCCGCACTAAACGCTTCACTTTCCCCCTATGCCTCTTCATGAGTTCTGTCTCATGCGAGGTTTGGACGTTGGTTGTTGAGCGACAGGAGGTTTTAGTCAGTTCAACTCTGACATGCCCCGCCCTCCATCCGCAGTGGAGGGCAGAAGTCCGGCGATTTCCTCCTGACAAAAAAAAAACAAAAAAAAAACAATCTGTATAATCTATCTATATAAATAAAAATGAATTGCTGTTCGTTAGTCTCGCCAAAACTCGAGAACGGCTGGACCGATTTGACTAACTTTGGTCTTGAATTATTTGTGGAAGTTCAGAGAAGGTTTAAAAGGTAGATAAATATGAAAATGCTCGAAATTAAATAAAAATAGCAATTTTGTTTTCCCTTTGATGTGTCCCCCGTCGGACGGATTCCTTTTGTTTGTTTTAAGTTTATTTTATAGGTACACAAGTTTAGGTCTTTTATTTATCGATTGAGGCACTACGAAGTCTGCCGGGTCAGCTAGTTAATGATATAAACATTTCTTGCCCCATATTAGCCTGAAATGTAATATCTAACTAGAATAGTCTTTTTTAATTTAGAAAAAAAAACAACTCTCCAAATGGAGCGCTAGAGGGATTTCCGCGAGCTGGATTTAAAATTGGTGCGATTTATATTTTATTCAAGTGTCGAGAGCTTTTCCGCGGCGCTCACAGCAAAACAACAACTACAGTAATGGAAAAACTACGTTGATGATATTCAAATGAGCAATATAACTTGTTAGTGCTAGTTTTAATCAGAAGAAGCATTTATTTCTCTTTTTTATTTTGATGTTAGAACTGGGTTTAGAATTAACAATGGACTGTTATAACTAATATGTATATTTTACTAAGTCATTTGCGAATTGAAAGTGTGATAAATCTTGTTTTACAGCTTTACAGTATTTTCTTCGGGTTTTTCGATTCGTACATTTAATTAAAACTAGTTTTACGGTTTAATATCGCGTTTTCTATTGTTATTTTATTATTTCCGACGTTCTGGCGTTTCAAATATTTAACAGTTTTAGTGGTCTGTATCTGGTCTTAGATTTTCATGTCTCTAGATGGGCGGCGATTTTCGTAATTGATATCTATAGGTTTAGGTCACTAGATCAAGTAGGCTTTGATGCTTTTTGCATGCATCCCTACAATAAGAAAAAAAAGTGGAGCGAAGCAGAAATTACAATGTTTTGGTAACAAAATTTGCAAAATCACTCTTATTCAGAATCGTTAAATTTCAAAAGGTACAATATAAAAGAGAAATAAAAAGGTCTTTTTGAAAAATACAATAGAGTCCAAATCACACATGCCTATCTTAGGAGGGACACTCGCTCCGATTTTCTCCCCTGGGGCGTTCACCGCACCCTACATTTTCACCGTCCCTCTCTCTTATAACATGTATTATTCTTATCTAGCATGGTTCTTAAATTCTACTTATAATATATTACAATGTATGTACAATATAATAAACAAAATAATACTTGAAGGGTCGAAAGCCTTTATTCCAATGCTAATGAAATTTTGATTATGATGTCTCAACGTGGGTAACAGCATTCACATTGGCTATAGACTCTGGTAGCTGCTTAATGCCAAATTAAAACAAAAAGGAACGTAAATCTAAGAAACTGTTTTCATTTTGATGCGTAGCCCGATTACAATAAGTTGTGGATGCGAAATTATAGGTACCTACCTACTACTACACTATAAAACGTATCTGAAAGATTCTTTCAGGTCTGATTGTTGCTACATCAACTAATAATAGCAATAGGATTTTTGCAGTTGTAATCCACACAATTCCGTTTTCAGGATGCGGGCTGGTTTGGAAGCAATTGGTATTCCAACACCACCCCTCAAGTGGACAGCGGTACTCATTTCTTATTGTATATAGGATCAGTAACTGCTTAAAACCAGACTACGTTAGAAACATATTTTGCTAATTAGATAATACTATATATTATAAACTAGCTTTTGCCCGCGACTCCGTCCGTGTGGAATAGTTACTTTGGCATAACGCTATATTTTACTCCCCACTTCATTTACGTAGAAAGTGAAAATATTTTTGAATTGTAGAATGTTAAGGAGCTATTTAAATCCTTATTTTGAAACATTCTTTATTGGTGCTTCACTTGTATTGGTCTTACCATGATGTTATATAGCCTATAGCCTTCCTCAATAAATGGGCTGCCTAACACTGAAATAACTTTTAAAATCGGATCAGTAGTTTCCGAGATTAGCGCGTTCAAACAAACAAACTCTTCAGCTTTATAATATTAGAATAGATTTGACAAAAATTCAATTAAAGTGAAAACTTAATCTTGTTTTCATTGCATAGATCATTGTATGAGCTCACGCTTCTGCTTCGTGTTACGTGGTTATTGAAATATGTAAGATGGTGCTACTTACATGTGCGGGTTTGTCGCATTACAACCAGTCTGTCGAAACAAGTCGGACCACATTACATATTAATGTTAACAGCTGACAGTAAATTACTCGTTTGTCTCAAGAAATGGTCAAAAGACAATTTGAACGAAAGTGCTTGGAATTCGAAGCGAAGGTCGTAAAAATGGCGGTTCAACTTTTATTGAGTAAGACTAGGTCAGCCGAATGCAAATTAGGTCCATAAATCTTTAGGCACTCCTAATACCTATTAATTTTCGTGTCTCCATCTTTCTAGGACTTTCTCAAAATTCTTTGACGAATTTCAGTCAAACCTTACTAGAGCTAACTATACTATTAATAATATGTATTGAAAAAGAGGTCATTAATTTGTACAACGTTGTATATGTAGAAGAAAGTGAATATGATTTAATGAAATAATATAAGAATATAATATAATTTTAATAATGTTTAGATGTTCTAGTATTTTTATTATTTTGTTTAGTTTTCTTAGCTTGGGTGATCCTCTACGTCGGTTTTCGTTATACAGACCAATATAGCATGGAGTTAAACATATTTTTCATTCGAATTCTGTGAATTTATTTTTATCTCGAATTAGTGAGATTTCGGAATCAATAACAAATGTAAGAATCCTAATCTGGGGCTATTTAATGTGAATAATTTTTGTAATTAACCGATTTCTGAAACAATACCTTTTAACGAGAAAGGGAAGATCTTCAACTGAGCGTCCTTGATTGCTCCGTAGACCGACGCGGTGATGGTCCGAATGTTATTGTTTGGAATTTGTATATAAGCAAGCTTATCTTGAAAATGTCAATGAATGTTAATGAGTTCATATTCAGGCTTCTCTCAAATATTTTGTGTTCTATGATGGCTATCGCCACACACTAAATCGTTATTTCTCACTGAAATCATACATGATCATCATGAATACAATTTAGTTCAATCATTATGGAGATTAACGTCCACATACGTACGGACAATCGATTTTAGTACACATGTATAGGTAAACGACCGTAGAGAACGGTTGTTTGTGTTGCAGACTGGAGCGTAAACAATGTTCTGCTGCCAGTGCCAGTGAAGGCGTCAATAAAAGCGGCTCAGCGTAAAAACGCAAATATTATCACTGTGGGCAAATTAACTCGCCGGGAAGACTTACCGAAGAGTTTATTAGACGACGGCGCGCGTCGCCTGAGTTCTTTATGGATTATTTACTCGTATATAGATGTACTACTATGTACGTCAATAATCCTAGAGTTAATTGACTCTGAATGACATAAGAATAAACATACCTAAATAATATAAATAATAAATAACTGTACTGTTACTTAATGTAATTGTACTGGTGGTAGGACCTCGTGTGAGTCCGCGCGTGTAGGTACCACCACCCTGCCTATTTCTGCCGTGAAGCAGTAATGCGTTTCGCTTTAAAGGGTAGGGCAGCCTTTGTAACTATACTGAGATCTTAGAATTTATGTCTCAAGGTGGGTGGCGCATTTACGTTGTAAATGTCTATGGGCTCCAGTAACCACTTAACACCAGGTGGGCTGTGAGCTCGTCCACCCATATAAGCAATAAAAAAAAAATAGGACCTCTTGGGAGTCCGCACGGGTGGTACCTACCCGTGCGGACTCCCAAGAGGTCCTACCACCAGTGATTAATTTTGTTTTCGAATGATAACTGCAATGTGATTTGATTTAACAGTTCCAGATTGAACTAGCCAAATGTATTCAGTACCCAGTAGCCGTACTTCATTTGCGTTGTTCATTAGTGCACTCGGTTCGTTGTGGAAATAGCAATTGGTAGCCGGAGTGCTCGACGTACGTGCGGTCTCACGACTCATTCACTACTGACTTAATTAAGTAGTGTAAGAGGGCTTAATATTAGCTTCACTAAGGTAAAATGGCGTCTCAGTTAAGTTCTTTTAATGTGAAGGAATATTTTTCAACAGCCTTTGAAACAAAATCACGGAAAGTATTTAATTGGGGACGACTATTTTTCTGTAGGTAAGTTGTTTTTTAAAAGGAACGAAAAATCTGCTCTCTCTTTTATCTGTATCTAGAGTCTTAGAATAAACAAATATTTAGGCCGAAAATTATGTTATTACGACAACGTTTACCATTGAAAAACTACATCAAGATAAAACTCTTATTCAAATTTATTAGTGTGAATCGGTATTTGTTGTCACCGCTTGGTACTAATCAATTAAATTAAAACTAATAAAGTACATAAGTTAAAAGGAAAAGTTATTTGTTTACGAGTTACAGTAGTAGTAGGTAGTAGGTGGGTGGTAAATGCAAAACATATAATTATTATTTCATTCATATGTACTCGAACACAACTTGATGTACCTGAACACATATATTAGCTTTTCATTTAGTTTCCTTAAGCCATGAGGCACCTATTTACTAGAAATAGCCACAACGAAAACTTCTTACATTGTATTTTTCACAATAGCGCCACAAATTTCATGAAAAATCAACTTTTAAAATAATATTTTCAATGTAAAAACATAACAAAAAAGGTGATATATACATACACGGGTAAAGTTAATCGTTTTATTTTTAAAGTTTTCGGGATTATTCAATAGAATATTCCACGAAGTTGTAATATCGTTGAATATCTTTGTGATTTTATAGATTTTCCTTTCGTATGACCTACTTTTGTTGTCATAATTCCGGTTTATGTAAGAAAGACTTATATTTTCCGGCGTAACGTAAATCACGGGCGATATATAAATGTGAAGTGATAAGAGATTTCACTTGACGATGTTAGTTTTTTTCTGTTGTTTTCGTAAGACGTAAACAAGGCCAGAGGATTTTTCATACGAATAGTCTGGATATTAATCACACCACTATAACTCCGATGGTTGGATGGCGTGGAGCGCGACCTCAAAAATATCGGCGTCAAGAACTGGAAGGAGAAAGCCCTGAACAGAGCAGTCTGGAGAGACATACTGGACCAGGCTAAGGCCCACCCTGGGCTGTAAGGCCTAAGATGATGATGATGACTATAACTGCGTCTAAGAGTACAATAAGAACACTATTCTTTTTAATTGAAAGTTTTCATCTTTTTTTTTCCTACCTATTCTAGTAACCTCAAGGGGTTATTCTAGATTTGCCGAGCCAGTAAGTGAGCTCAAGGGGCTCAAACCTGACGACGTTGCTAGCACGAGCCTTAGCAAGAGCCGTGCTTCGCAGAATCTACCACCGAATGTGTTTTCATCATTGTGAGAATAAACACTTATAGCGATTCCGTCAATATCGACTCTATATCGAGATTATTGTTTATAGAACGGTCATAAGACGATCTTACTATACCGACAAACAAGTTTGTCATGTCTCATGTTCAAAAATTCATTATTAGCCGGTTATTGAACCTAACTTACACCTTGAGTATAAATGTGTGGGTATGAGCCCGTGTCACGTTGCCACGTTGCTATCCACACCGTCGAGGATAGGCAGGAATGGCGCAGGATAATACAGGAGAAAGTTGTTAGAGGGGGCCATGACCCTTAGCACTGAGGATTATCGACGCCAAGAGGAAGAGCCTGTGTAGTACCACCGCCCTGCGTATGTCTTATAGTTTGCTTAATAATTTCTTACAACATTGGTTTCAGAATAAGTATTTATAATGGCCGTGAAGCAATCACGCGTTACGCATTTAGGACCCTCAAGCACCGGTCACCGTCAGTGCACTACTACCCCATAGACACAGTCCACTGAGTTTCTTGCCGGATCTTCTCAGTGGGTTGCGATTCCGATCCGGTGATACATTCTGCGAAGCACTGCTCTTGCTAGGGTCAGTGTTAGCAACACCTCCGGTTTGAGCCCCGAGAGCTCACCTACATGCTAAGGTAACGCTGATATAGCCTCTCAAGGCTCTTAGCATATTTAAAAAAAAGCCTACTGAGTTTCTCGCCAGATCTTCTCAGTGGGTCGCGATTCCGATCCGGTGGTAGATTCTGCGAAGCACTGCTCTTGCTGGGGCTAGTATTAGCAAATTCCCTCAGGTTGAACTCGTGAGCTCACCCACCCGTCCAGGCTTAGCTGGAAAAGCCTCATAAGCTACTAGCGCATAGGGAGGAAAAAAATAACGTTACGGTTTGAACGCTATTATCAGCTTATTTACATATTTTCTGCATTAGAATCTGTTGATACTTATTGTTTTCATTTTTCAGTAATATCACTGTTTGTATTTTTAAATTGGACAGATATTGAATTTGATAAAGAAGGGTTCATAAATATGTATACATCACTAGAACTGTTTTGTTGTTTGTCCTTGTCTTTTGTAGTTGACGGCAGGGCATTGTTTTCCGGATGCGAGGGCCCGCGTTGTGTGGTGTCGTGTAAAGAGCTGACAATATTTTCACAAATGCGTGTCACGTACCCTCATAAATAAGACCACTGAGTTTACAAACGGCAGTATTGTGAGAAAATAAGATATGTTTTTCCAAGTTCACATATTCGACAATGTTGACCGAAAACTTTGTGAGTATTTTTCAAGTTTGTTCACATTATGAGTAGAATGTAAAAATTAAAGGGCCTTCTTAACTCTCCGATGCCATAGAAAATCGATTATTCATACATATTTTAGAACATATTTTCTTGACTAAGACGAGGAGAACATCTAACGGCCTAGCTGACAAAGTTGCTGTAGCCACCACATGGTCGCCGCCGATCATAGAGAGAGACAGAGAGAGAAAATACTTTATTAGACACCAAAACACAATTAATATTTAAAAAAAGATATCTAGAAGGAAATACAATTAATTCATAACTCTGTTGATACAACGAGCACTAATATCAGAAATAAATATGATGATAATACCCGTCCGTAATTACTTATAAGATATTATAGTTTGCCAATAGAATTTAAAATTATTTAACGGAAAATATAAGGAACTAATTATCATCGTCATCATCATCTCAGCTTGTCCATTGTTCACTGTTAAGCCTCTCCAACTGATGTCCAATATAGATTAGTATTAGTAATAATAATAACGGGAAATAATAATGTTTTAATTGTAGATAGCCGTAAAAGTTTAAAACAAATAGTACTCATGGTAAATATTGGGGGTTTCCCATTTAGAAACACACCCTTTTATTCTGACAACTACTGTAGAGTAGAGTAGATTATGCTTTATTGTATACCAAAATACACACAAACGCAAAAAACTAATACAAAAATACAATTGGCGGTCTTATCGCTAAGAGCGATCTCTTCCAGACAACTATCAGGTGAACAAGAATAATTACAGGAAATAAATTAAACGCATAAAGTAATCAAACACACCGCCATGATTAATATTTATCGTTATCTAAACTGTATTATAAATTCGATATTAATCTAATCTAAGAACTGTCAGTTCACAAAACTCAATGTTTTCAGGTGTTAGCACGTATTTTAATAACAGATGTTATTGTTTTTTTTGAATTTTTTTATTGCTTTTATGGGTGGACGAGCTCACAGCCCACCTGGTGTTAAGTGGTTACTAGAGCCCATAAACATCTACAACGTAAATGCGCCACCCACTTTGAGATATACGTTCTAAAGTCTCAGTATAGTTACAACGGCTGCCCTACCCTTCAAACCGAAACGCATTACTGCTTCACGGCAGAAATAGACGAGGTGGTGGTACCTACCCGTGTGGACTCACAAGAGGTCCTACCACCAGTAAACAAGAGGTCCTACCACCAGTAAAATGTTCGCAATTGTTTTATAAGAAGTCTTTTCTGGTGGAAATGGTGAATGAATTTCAAAAGATCTGCAATGGTTTTGTACAAATAGTTCGAGAAAAACTTTAATCTCGTTATCAATTCATTGATATTCATAGAAAGAAATAAAGTTCTCTACAAATGCACAAAAATCATCTACAAATAGTTTTATTTAAACAGTTTTATAATTCCCACAAAGTTACTGCAGTGCGATGCAGCTATTCGTGTTAAAATACAAAGAGAAATAAATGTTTATTCATGTTAGTGTAATTGAATTCAGCAGGGAGATGGGGACAAATTCAAGTGTAGATGTTGTCGGTGACTGGGCGTCGCGACTATCGTTGACCGCTGCAGTAGTCAGGGCTGCGGCGCGGCGACTTGCTACTAAAATAGTTAAGGATTTTATTTTCTAAATGAAAACGTGAACTTTCGCCTAAGCTATTACATAATTGGCACCTTAAAAGAAAACGTTTCTTTGCTCTAGATCCAATATCACTGTTTTTCTACGAGTATACTCTCAATATATTAAATTAGGATTTTATTTAGAGCTACGGGTGCCAGAAATATGCGCATAAGAGACAAGAACACACACACAGACCCCGAATGCCAAATATATTTTTTATAAAAACACTCATCATCAGCCTGTATCTCTCCACTGCTGGATGTAGGCCTCTCCCATAGTCCGCCACAATGAACGATCCTCCGCCTTCCGCATCCAATCTCTCCCAGCATATCGCCGCAAGTCATCGGTCCAACGGGCAGGGGGACGCCCAACGCTGCGTTTACCGGTACGCGGTCTCCAGTCCAGAACACGTCTGCTCCATCGGCCATCGGTTCTGCGACACGTATGTCCGGCCCATTGCCACTTCAGCTTGCTAACCTTTAGGACTATGTCGGTTACTTTGGTTCTTTGACGAATTTCATCATTTCTGACTCGATCCATCAAAGAAACTCCGAGCATACACCTTTCCATAGCACGCTGAGCGACTTTGAGCTTACGGACCAAACCTACGGTTAATGTCCACGTTTCAGCGCCATATGTCATGACCGGCAGCACACACTAAACACTAACCGATCATAATCGACCTCAGGTTCTATGGTAATTTCACCAAAGAAATCTATAGTCTATAACAACTTACAACGACAAGATCACACAAAAAATCAATTCGAAACTTTGAACCACTTACACTTCTATACCCATTATTCTTATTAAATCTATAATTTCTAAAGAAACGTTTTTGTTAATTAGCCGTAAATCAGTTTTTTTTTAAATATCTAAACGGCTCAAATTACCCATTTCCTTTAAAATAATAGTGTTAAATTTCTGTTACATCGTTAGCTAGCTAGCAAATACATGTTTTTTTGATTTCTAAATTAGAGTTTCACGTTATGAGAGCAACCGATTAGATTAAAGAAAATGTGTGTATTATAAATCTTTAGTGATACTTATAGCGAAAGGCGACATCCATTCACTAGTAGGTATTGTGTAAATACTGTGCCTCTGAACCGTAAAAGAGAAGAAAGATAAAAATATTTTATTACTAGCCCATTCGAAATATATATGTATATAATATTTTATGCTACTGTTTTAATAAAGACATCAAAAAAGTATCTAAGCATCAGACGCAATACTAAGGTTTTTCAAATTTCTACGTTACTGCTAGTGATCCGTTTGTTTTATAGTTGTAGATACTCAGACGACTTTCTATTTCTTGTTATGTAGTTACTGGAACACAAAGACAAAGTTAATCAATTCTATGACGGTTGTCCCACCCTTCCGCACAGAACAAATGTCTGATAAGCGGCACAAATAAGCCGTGTGGTGTACTTCGTTGTAACTACGCTGTACTTACAAGAGTTACGCAAGCTATCATCTGTACAGATTTGACTTTTATTTAATTATATTATTCGTTCATCGTGAAATTGAACATACCGCGTTAAGCATGTATTGCATTATAATAATTGTAATTTTTTTATGCCTCTATTCCTTCAGTATAAACAGAAGTGACCCGTACTTAGAGAAAAATATTTATTTATTTTAGACCATATGCACAGTCGCAACCTACTTACTACGCTACGCTATCTACATGCTATGCGCCCTATTATTAATATTAGATGATAATAGTATTAGAATAGTATTTGAAAATATTATCTAATACAGCCCTGAAAGTGTATCATTAAGATAAATGTGTATCTCGATTGACGGTGCGCTTCGGTCTGTAGGAATTGCTTAGATGATTTAACTCAAAGAATAAAGAAAAATATGTACATTTCAGAATTTTTATTTCCACTTTATCTACATAGTTAAATGTTGTTTTTAGTTGCTTTTGTTATTATATCAAATATAAATAAATGTCCTTTAGTACTATGTTTTCTCATTTCAGTCATCGATTTGCAAGCGGCACGAGAAATTTGCAGTGTTCTCCTGTGTGGTTTATTACGAAAACGGATACTAAATTTGGAGAGGTCTGAATAATCTTGAATGATAGTTAGAATATGAGTTTAAATTGTAACAGGAAAGCTTAAGTTTAAATTTAAATGTCGAATTGTTGTCTATGTGTTTATGAATTGTGTCTTTTTTGAAATATGAATGATTCAAAAGCGTGTAGAGATACGGAATACATGACAGAAACGGTATTGCAATGGAGAAATCGTATAAGCTGCTGAGAATCCTTACATTTTCTTTAACTCCACTCAAAGCTTTATAACGTTCCAAGCTTATAAGTCTATGAATTTCTGATAAAAGGAGTTGTATTTCTGATATTATTATTTATGAATTCCTCACGATTTGTTTTAAACCACGTAATTTTGTTTTTGTTTTATTTTCAAATTCTGTTTGAGTTATAAGTTTCTTTCCTTTCCTTGTGTTGTTTTCCTTATCATTGAGGGTTGTGATTCCCCCGATGAGAGATTGATTTCTCTTTGCTGATGTTCTTTTATTTAAATATATTATTTGAATTCTGTGCTATGAACACGAGAAATCGTAAAGGCAAACGTGTTTTTTTTTAACAGATTTAATGATTTATAAATTTCTACAAATATTAAATTATTAAAAGAAACAGTTCTTTTTAGATAAAGGACTGTTTTTTTAAATAATTTGCTTTATCATCAGTTTGCTTAGACATTGTACTTGGACATAGATGATCTCTCGTCTCGTAAGCCATCGTGGTCTAGATGAAAATATAACCCCGTGTACTCGTATCGATTAATGTCATCGGTGTTCCAATTCCACTTATTTTTCTAAAACACATTCTTTAACACAGCATCTTTTCGAACTATTTCCATGATGAATAGTTCGTTGTGTAACAAAAATAGCATAATTTGTAAATTTACGTAGTTTGTTATACAGTTTAATTGGAAATTCGATGTCATATCTCAAGATGGGCAGCAATTACATTATAATCTCTTTGATAATATCAAGTCGAAAATTTCCTTGTCATGCTTGCACGTCCCACCCTTTAAGGAATTACGTAAATCAATAAAAGTGTGATAGTTTTTTCCCCCATGCTGGCAGACTAGCGTACTGCCCACTTTTTTTTTTGCTTAGATGGGTGGACGAGCTCACAGCCCACCTGGTGTTAAGTGGTTACTGGACATAGACATCTACGACGTAAATGCGCCACCCACCTTGAGATATAAGTTCTAAAGTCTCAAGTATAGTTACAACGGCTGCCTCACTCTTCAAACCGAAACGCATTTCTGCTTCACTGCAGAAATAGGTAGGGTGGTGTGGTGGTACCTACCCGCGCGGGCTCACAAGAGGTCCTACCACCAGTAATTACGCAAATTATAATTTTGCGGGTTTGATTTTTATTACACGATGTTATTCCTTTACCGTGGAAGTCAATCGTGAACATTTGTTGAGTACGTATTTCATTAGAAATTGGTACCTGGCTCGGATTCGAACACCGGTGCATCGCTCAACACGAATGCACTGGACGTCTTATCCCTTAGGCCACGACGACTTGATGGTAAGCAGTTACCGTTGCTCATGGATGTCAGTAATGCCAAGCTGCTGCCTATTGAATTAATATCTCGAAGAAGATGTTTCAGAATAATTTAATGTTCGGTACGTTATATTTTACGGAGGAGAATTCCAGCAAATTGAAGATTTGTTAGAAGCGAATCCACCAGCAGCTTGCTTACAGACGAGATCCCGCGCTTGTACATAATCCCGCAAAGCTGCAAAGCCTTCTAAATGCGGGAACAGAATAATATCAGGACAGGTGAGCCTCTTACTGCATCAAGCCAGGGATTTGCGGCACATAGTTTGCTTACGTCAACGGATGGATTTATTTTTTTCAAATCTTATTTATAAATTAAACCGAAAACTACGAGTAGAAAGACATTTATAAAAAAAGCCATAAATAAAATACAAATAAATAAAATAGCAATAAAAAAAGCAACATAATAAGGAATATTTTAAATCAACTCCAGACTTTTAAAGTTCTTCTCTCTTTTTTTACAGCGATTTCGTGTAATTTTTTATATTACTTACATTTTATAAATACGTAGTTCTCGTGGTTCACTACTGAAACATACAGAATGTTCATTAAGTATCAAAAAATTATGGCTTCTAAATGGTATCATTATAGTCTTGTCGTTTTTACTTAAGGTAGAAAGAAGGAGACTTAAATATGTGGTGTAATCGATCCTGAAGCTGAAACTTCGAAAACAACGCGTAAGCGGAAAGCAAGTTCATTTATTGAACTAATCTAATTACTTGGTGTTATAGTGAGTTATATCAATTTATCATACTTTATTTTTACGGATTAAATAGACAGACTAAAATTTCACTTACCTTTTAGGTATGCGAAATGATGAAGACCTCTATTTACTAAAAACCTCATTATGATTTCTTAACTTGATCTTTTATGATGTCCCAGAAATTTTATAACCATTGTTTTAAATACAAATATGTATGTACGTATGGTATTGCATTAATTTATTATCGTGCAAGATCGTAGACTACGAAATTTATGATTTTTCAATTAAATTAAATTACTAGAAAAACTGTTAATAATTCCATTAATCATACGTATTAAAATATCTTATAAATAAGCTTTCTGTTTTTGATACACGTTTAATTGCATTCGGTCCTAACCGAAATTTGCAGACCTTCGGATTTTGTCAGTAGCTGAGCTTTAATGTTCACGAACAGAGGCCAAGTGTACTGGTTTAGAAAAATTCACATGATTTGCTTCCCACAATAATAATTTCCGACGAAATCGAACTCATTTTATCCTAAATATGTATTAACGTGATATAGGGCAACATATAAAAGATAATTTGACGCTCAGGTGGATAACTAATTTAGATAAGTATCTTATGTTACACGATTGAAATTTTTGATATGAATGTACGTGATTACAATTTCGTTTGACATGTTTATTTTTTATGATTGTTCTTCTTATTTTTGTTGTTACGTTGTTATTTTACCCACAATTTTTTCTATTCCATGTGCCTCTATTTATCTCGTGTAAAAATCAATGGATGTCTTTTAAATATTCGGTACCTTATCGTCTCTTTGACTCTTTACATTTACAGATGACGGTCTAACATTAATGGGTTTAGCTTATTGCACTTCTTTAACGTCTTATCGTGATGTGTGTTCACAAGCTATAATTAAATTCAAAGTAATTCACCCAAAGGTACTGCATTGTTTTCATTCTCATAAATTTGCATGAAAATCATGGTAATAATGTGCTTTGGCAATTTACTTAGTATTTATTATACGGTAGAATTTTCTGTTTTTTGTTTTGTTTTCTATAAGAGCAGAGTTTCCGAACGAAGTTATTCAAATGATACTAATTTACATGACACACGTTTAAATTATGCTGATGTTTATGCTCGGTCGTAATTTTGTGCGTATATTGTTTCACTGTAAACAAGACACGTCAGAATTTAGCGACCATAAAATATTTTGTTTTGATGCAATGTATTAAAACAAAACAAATGTTTTTAATAATAAAAATTTAACCTTCGTCACAAATTAGATAAGATGCGCCATGCACAAGTATGAAATGTTGTAACTGTTGTAAGTAACGTAAAAAAGAGTTTCCATCATTAAATGTCCATTACTAACAGATTCATACGGATTTTAAAATGTCGTTGTCGTGTAATTATCTACTCTGTTTAATATTATGCCTTAGGGATTGTTCTGTGTATGGTGTGTATTAAACAGATGTTATAGTTAGAGCATGGCGTCTGACAGTGAAGCAGCTTACGAGCATTTTCAATTTATGAAATATTTGAGTGAGATAGTAATCTGATGAGACAAAGGTAAATCTACGGCATCGTAA
This sequence comes from Bombyx mandarina, assembly GCF_003987935.1. The sequence continues at coordinate 870,153 of NW_021011600.1, forward strand.
CAATAGAATTAAATATTATATAATAAGAGGATTTAGAAAAAGCGAATTGGCCAATTAAATTCTGGAATTCTTTATTCTTTACCCGCAAAGCAAACGGCAAAAGCAAGTGCATGTGAACGTTCCCTTATTTTATTTTACCGTAGCTCATAGACGTTATTATACTAATTCCGCCATTCAACAACTATTTCGCGGCAAAAAAAACCAGAGCTGTGCCATCTATACGTATAGCATGTGATTCCTTGATTTACAATATTATTATTATTATTAATGCTTTATTTCAGTTTTTTTTTTTTAAAACCATAACATTTTGTCAGTAATAATTACTATGCTCTACCGCGCAATGTATATTTTGTGCGATTTTTATCTTAAAATACCCACAATTCTAGAACAATTCTCTAGAGTAAGATTTTTGTTACTATAGTAGCTGTATTTAGTCTATATCGCTTTTTTGACTTAATCGTAGAGAAGGGAACTGCTATTTATTTATTAAGGAACCACGCAAGTACGTAATTACGGTGTGCAACAAATTCCTCAGTAAAATAATCTAATTAGTAATTCGGAATTGTTAGCATCTCAATGGTCATCTCAATGGTAGTCATCTCATCGGTCATCATCATAGAACTAAAATGAATTTGAAAATATATTTGGATCTTTACATATTGTGCTATTCAGCCTAATTTTCGTTAGAGATTTAATATTGTTTTCGAAGTAATCCAAAAAGTTTCAAAAAAGAGCCCCAATAAGTTTAATATTCGACAAATAACATTCGTCAAAGTCATAACTGGGATAGGTCTGAAAAAAAGTTTTAATGAATGCTCGTATTCTTAAAACGTACATTATTTATGAGAGAGTTCGTAACCCATTTGCGTTTTATGAAGATTTTTTTTGATAATGAATATTTTATGTATATGTTATCAAATGGTATAACTTCCAAAGTAACGAAATTATTAATACAACATGAAGCAGTTATATAGACTACGAAAAATATCGACTTGTTCATTTGTAAGAGATTTTCTTTGAGAGCTAGGACGTAACTCGTACTCAAACCTCATAAACAGTTAGAAATATGTCTGAAAGCGACCAAAAATTTGCCAGAATGGAAATATTAGAAACTTTAAAGCTATGTAATTTTTGCATCCGCAGGGTTGGATTATCATTCATCGACGAAGTACCTTTAACGGTTTTAGCTAAATTAAAAAAGTACTTTTTGTTTATTTTCTCATCGTCGATGTTAGTTCTGATGCTCGCTGGCGAGGTGGCCTACGTTGCTGGGCAGATGATAAATTCTGCTTCTATTGAAGAATTCGTTGGAAGCTATTTACACATTGCGGGATACGATACGATGAGTATGTATGTATGTATATTTTAATTAGAGTATCATTCAGTATATAAGATGAGATTAATATTGTTTTTGGATCGAAGTTCCTTATGGGACGATGCGGGGGCGTACCCTAACCGGGAAAAAAGGTCCGTAACGTAAGATTTTTATTAGTAATGCACACAGTGTACGACTTAACTTTGTACGTTCGTTTGCGCAATACACTCTTATGCAAACAACCGTGAATGAAGTGTACCACAATAAGTTCGCACGTTACCGAATGACCGTGGGTTGTTGCGAAACCTCCAGTTTTATATTCTTTATACCTCGAATAAAACTTAAAATTAATATTTTTGTAATAAGGAACTTCGTTCATATCGGGTGTCCCACGATACCACACATCTTTTTTTAATGTTTAATTTGCCGTCATGTTACCTACCACAGTGTTGCGAGAGTGAACACAGATATGCATCACTACTATTTTGGTACGACTGTTGAGTTAAAGATAAATATTTAGTTTTCTTTGGAAGAGTCATCAATGGAAAGCCTATTTGTCTTAAATTTTTAAATCGACCGTCGTATTTGATGTCCATTGGCTCCCATAATTAATCAAATCAAAGAGAGAAGAAAATTCATCTCTTCATTTAAATCAATTAACTCGTCAATTAAAGATTTCAAACAGCACTGAGACTCTATAAAATAAATGACTTTTTAATCTATAATAATAAAAAATATTTTAACCAGGCTTCGGGAAGTTGATAACGATATGGTATAAACGAAACACCTTCAAGCAGTTAGTTGAGGAACTGGCAGTCATATGGCCTGTTTCGATTAAGGATGAAGTAGCAGCGCAAATAAAACGAGACAGCCTGTCCGCTTTAAAGCTAAGACAATTTTGTAAGTTAACGCAAAACAGACAACACGATAACATTTCTTGATGTCAGAATGGTCGGATATGAATTTTTTCATTGTTTCATATTGGTCGTAAGCTTGTAATTTTCATTATTTTAAATAGGTTGATGTTTGACTTACTGTATGAACGAGTTTTATCGCTTACTTATAGTGCTATTGACAGAAAGAGAAAGAGAAATCGAATTGAAAACGATGAAAATATTTAAAAAACTTGTGTCGAACCAATAAGTCACTACAATGTAGGTTTTACGGGTTTTAGAAAATGCAAATTTTCACAAAACTATTTAGAACGATTTAAGTATATTAATAAAGAAGATTGTTATTTAGTAGCGATGGTTTCGGAATTTGATGTTTTTGAAATAAGCGATATAAGTTAGTTTTCGATGAAGAAATTAGAAACCCGTCTACGTTAATAATAATAATACTCTGTCTAATCACACATTGTAATGTATTTTAGTATACGCTTTTTGGAATGTTCTCGGAGTTTGGTTGTACAATTTAACGCCAATTGCCATTCTTTTGTACCGAAAAATGCGAGGGACTCCTGGAGAGCTTGGCTTCGTATGGCAGCTTCTTTATCCTTTCGACAAAACCCAACCAATCTTCCATGAAATAGTTTATGTTTTCGAAACATTTTCAGGTATTACTATTTACATTTTTTATATTTTATATTATTTAGTTATATTTTATTTTTCGTTTAACAAATTAAGTTGTTTTTTGAAAAATAAAGTATATTTATCTGAATATTTTCCAGAATTTTATTTGGGATATATGTAGTCGTAATAAATGAATTAATTGAATTAAATTATAGTTATTTAGCTCTGTGCTATTAAATGACACATTTAAAAAGTTGTATCAGATAATATCCAAATTACCGAGTAACAATGTGAAAGTAAAACTAATTTAATGTCCCAACTATTCACGGATAACCGCTTTTGTTCTTTTTCGATTCAGCTAAACAGTTTTGCTTTATTCCCAGGGGTTATATCAGTATGCTGTATGCTCGGCTCAGACCTGTTATTCATGACAATGTCCAGCCACATTAGCATGTTGTTACGTCTATTGCAAGTGCAGATACGTCGCTTAGCTACAACCGAGGGGAGCAATTACGAATCCGACAATGACTGCTACGATGAAATCATTTCAGTAGTAAAAATACACCAGAGACTCATTTTGTAAGACATTTATTTCGCATTTTGGTTATTGAACTGAGAAAACTGAATAATAAATAAAATTATTGTTTCGAACAAATTAGGTTCAGTAAATCGGCTGGGTAATTATAAAATTTTCTGTTATAGTAACAGTTTAATGTAGTCTTCTACCGCGTATGGAACTGTCCCTTTGTGTTAATACGCCGCTGCTAATTTGCTAAATTACCAAAATGATCTTTTTAAAAGCGGCATATACTTCAATTTTTTATACACACACAAATGTTCTTTTATGAGTGGTAGTCGTTTTAATCACGTGATTTGAATGACTGTTGTTCGCCGAACTGTCAACATCTGACCGTAAGATACCATTTTATTAATTTCACATATTCTTGTAAAGGTAGAAAAAATACTGTTTCCAAATTTTTATAGACATTATAGAGATATTGTCAATAAAAAATTTGGAAACAGTATTTTTTACAGATATAGAGATATCTCGTCAGTGGTTCCTAAACAAGAAATAAATCAGTTAATAAACAAAAAAGAAAATCGTACTGAAAATTTTTCTGTTTGCCTATTGATATAATCTTATAGAATTAATCTGAAAAATATATTTATTATAATAAACGATCTTAAGATAACACATAATGGAGTGAATATTTATGAACTTAAGAAAAGAGGATTTATTTGACTTTGACCAATGTAGGTAATTTTATAGGGAATAAAACAATTTTTGAGACTTAAATATCAGCCTCTTTGGAACTCAGATATTGTAATGGATTCGCACCTCACGCAATGTTGTACGATTAAAAGGTCTTATGTTAGGATAGTGCTTTGTTTTCTTTTTTTTATTGTCTTTGTTGGCAGACGATCATACGGTCTACCTAATGCCTAATGCAGTAGTCATCATGCACGTAAGCAATGCCAGTGCCTTTCAGTACGAAAAAAACTTTCATTAATTTAAAAAATCAATGATAATTCCTTTGTATTGTAATTTAATATAATATAATTCCTTTGTATTGTAATTTTTAGCTACATCAATGATCTTGAGAATGCTTTTTCGGTCGTTAATCTCATAAACGTCCTCCTCAGTTCTGTTAATATCTGCTGCGTCGTTTTTACGATCGTGGTGAGTAAATTTTATAATACTAAAGATCCAACTAGAAGAATTAAATTCGCCATCACAAGTTGCAGATAACATTAAAATATCAAGACCAACCAATAAGCCAGTCTGCAACCGAGTTTGGGTTTAGCAAATTATGTTTAACTTCACGTTATTATCTAAAACTATTTAGATGTCAAACGGTAGAGAAGCGACGTAGATTGAAGTTTAAATTTTATTATAGTTTCTACAGCCCTGGATGGAAATGAGCGATAAGTTTTTCTTAGGAGCTGCTCTGACTCAAATGGGAATCGTTTGCTGGTACGCTGACGATATTTATAGAGCGGTAAGTGTCTTTTGAACTCTTTCATTTTTGTTACTCACACATATCGGTTTTATTAAGTTATAATTACTAATATTGGATCCCTATGCTTGTTTATTTATTTTGAAATTATTAAACAGTTTTTTTGTACGTCAATAAAAAAGGTGTAAATACTTTTAATATCTCTGAATACTAGAAATAAAAATTTATTGTATTGATTTAAATATAAATAACTTGTCACACACATACCACGTCTTTTGCGATTGCAGCGTCTAGACAGCCAAGTTATTCACTCGGGGAACATATTCTCTGGCTTGAGGTCATAGAAATTTTTAAATTATTTTAACGGAATAAGAATATATCCATTTGTGTCACAGATAATAGTGGATTTATATTTTCACCTACTCAAGCTAAAACAAGTACACACAAAAGTATCTTAAGGATTATTAAAGATTATATGACTAAGTAGTCGTGTTTAATAACGCATAAACATACTTAGAAAGTTTGAAACGTAATAACAATATGCTTACGGAACCGCTGTTCTACATTTGGTTTAGTGTATTAGCTTCAGAATTCTAATTAAGACAATAGGTCTCAAGAATCCGTGGAATGTTATTTGGGCAAGTAAGTAATCCCGGGGCGTCGGATGTTTCAGCACATATTCATTTTATGCCAAAGAAGGATTTGGAGTGGCGAATGTTTTTGAATAGCTCTGTTATAAGCACAATTCTCTTTCACGTGTTCGAGCGCTTTATTATCTAGTTGTTTGTGAAATTACCATGAGTTTTTGATACGGTTGGAGTCAGTAGAAAAAAAACCAGAGACTCATTTTGTAAGACATTTATTTCGCATTTTGATTATTGAACTGAGAAAAGTGAATAATAATAAAATTATCTCGAACAAATTAGGTTCAGTAAAATCTTTGTGTAAGATTAGGTATTGTAGCGTAAGTAGAGAACTGGATTTGTTTTAAATAAAAAATACATATTGAAATTAACTATTGTAAAACATAGAGATTTCAAATGTATTAACATTTTTCAGTTTTTTATTTAAATGTTCTGTTGTAAATTATATCGGCAATCCTTACAGAAAAATAAATAGTGGTGTGAGCCAGCAATACTTAGCTTAGCCGTTCTGGATACGTTTGTCACCAAGCTATTATAGGTAAAAGTGTAAGCTAGACAAATTCCATTACACTTGAGATTTCAAATTCGTGAATGTTGGCTTCCGTGTCCTGGCCCATAGGCTTTTTGGTAAAGTCTAATTATAGTAGTTATTTTCTGCTCCACTGTTGAAATATAAAAAAAATTATCTGAAATTGCTTCGACCTGAAACCACACAAGAGTGATACAAAACAGTGCTCGCAGTAGTGATATACACTATAAGCTTCGCGCCTGTAGCTAGGATTTTGATCACTACCAAAAAAATAAAAATAGCCTTTTGAATATTTATCAAGAGTGGTATTCTGATTTTTATAATTCAGTTTAAAATTGGCTTACTCTCTAGTAAGAATAGTAACTCTAAAAGCTATAAATAAAGGCATAATATATAAAACTATAAATAAAGGCATAATATATAGGCATATAAAATAAATTTATGCTTATGTTACCTTGCTTTCACACAGCGCAGGATTTGTTGCGCAGCGTAAAAATGGTGAAACCAAAATCCATTATTCGGTTTGCAATATTCAATGGGGTGTTTTCCAATGCTGTCTAAAAACACAAATCTTTGCTGTGGCATAACTGTTTTACAAAATTCACTCGTAAATTGTATTTTACTCATCATTTATGGTATATCGTAATTATTGGCTTTAAGAAAACTTTGATGCAATGGTTGTGTGGTTAAGTTTAATAAAATGTTAACGGTTATGTACCTAACAAATTGCACGTTGTGGATTTCATTTTCTTACTGTTAATTATTGAATTTTCTATTTGTATTTTTATAATGACAACATTTTCAAGGTATTTATTTACAAGAAAATGAACGTAAAATACAACGTAGATATAAACACAGGTCTACTAAGTACATAATAATATGTATGTATCGTTATAGTTCTTCTTAAGACTATTTTAGGAATTTTATAAATTTTATTATAGATTCTTAGGAACTGGTTTTAAAGTATTTTCTCTGGTTTACTGGACATGATTAAAACTAGTTTTACGGTTCGATTTCGCGTTTTCTATTGTCCTTGTATTCTTTTTGACGTTTCGAATACTTTATATAATAGTTTTCGTTGTCATGGATGATTTTAACAGTAGTAAAGTTAATATACTTTGCCTATCTATTGCCTATCTGCCTATTTTTTTTCTTCTTTTTATTGCTTAGATGAAAAGACGAGCTCACATCCCACCTGGTGTTAAGTGGTTACTGGAGCCCATAGACATCTACAATGTAAATGCGCCACCCACCTTGACATATAAGTTCTAAGATATCAGTATAGTTACAACGGCTGCCCCACCCTTCAAACCGAAACGCATTACTGCTTCACGGCAGAAATAGGCAGGGTGATGGTACCTACCCGCGCGGACTCACAAGAGGTCCTACCACCAGTAAAAAGTAATTATTTATTACGATGACATTAAGTTGAAATAAAGTTGATTTGAATTGAATTAGATATTCTATCGGTGACATAATAAACTGCGAAATACAAATTTATTAGCGAACCGGCCTAATCCAGTAAGTAAATCAGTTCACTTGTCACTCTTATAGAAATACTTATTTTTTTCAAGTAGTTCTATTTGCTTTAACATCGTTAATGGTCTATCGTTTATCGTTTGTCTCAGACATATCTCAAATAAAAATTGCCGAAGCCGTGTATACTACATATATAAAAAGTAAAACGCAATGAATGATTAATACGAAATTTTTATTTCTTAAAATGAAATGAAGTTAAGTTAGTTGAAGTAAAATGAAACCTTCCAGTATTACGGAGCTGAGAATTTACCAAGAATTTGATAGACAAATAAAACATTATGCGCGGCAAAAAACACTAAATTGAAATAAAAATAATTCACGTAGCTTTACTTTCGTTTCACACCAAAAAGAACCAATTCGAGAAACGAAATGGTTTCTTACAATAATAACTTCGAATACGAAAAACATACAAAGAGATTATTTTTTTGGCAAAGGGTTGTGTTCGAATGTATGTGCTAAAAGCCTACAAGTAGATGTTTGTGTGTGAAGACAGAAAAATGTTTTCAGAGCGTGGGCGTATCTGACGCGGTGTATGAAAGCGGTTGGTACAGAACCAACACCCGTTGCCGGCGGGCGCTCCTGGTCGTACTTCAAAGGTAATGGATTACGTTCATTCGCCGTTGGTCATTATATTCATATAATCAATCCTCTCTTAGAAATATTTTTATCGCATCGGTGCAGGAATTCGATGTTATATATTTTATGTATGTATTTTGAAAAAGGTTTCAGCTATTATTGTTCAATGTTTATTTTGATTTGTTGAATGTGTTTCATTCTGTCGAACGGTCGATTCGTGAATATGGAAATGTCCGGACATGAAAATACAATGTGACCGAATATGTTTTGAATTCATTTCCACTTAAAATATTGTTTTTTATGTTTTGGGAAAATTTTGAATATGCGTTTTCCAAACAAAAACGGTAAATGTTTATAGGTGTTTTTTTACTCAGAAAATGTCATTGTTTGTCTCATTCGTTGGAAAACAAGCTTAGTAATTTTATGAGTGCTATTTTAATTAAAATATTCATGCTAATTTAAAAATTACTCATATTCATTTTTAGGTCGCAAAAACCTTTGTATTTCACTGCTCTGAAATTTCGTTCAATCACAATGACCACCTATAGCTCTGTAAGTAAATAATACTTTTTTTAACAATATAGTCTGTGAATTGAGAATAATGTTTTTTCATGAAACGAATGTAATGGAGAATTTATTGGATGCGTTCCAAAAATACAGTAATGGTAATAAATCCTGACATGATAACACTGAAATCTATAGAATAAATATATTTTGCTGATGTTTTTTCAATATATATATACATAAGTAGATAATGATAAAACAGTTCAGTGCTTTTCTCTCTTCGGTCATCAATCGTTCATTTTGTCATCGTTCATCTTTTTTTTGGAAATATTTTTCTTCTAACTGTCCTAGAGTAAATGATAATAGCAAAATTAAAGACTAGAATTAATTAATGTATAAAATGAATCTGGATTTTAGGTTTTCAGTGATTATGGTCAAATTTCGACCGTTGGGTGAATTGAATTAAAACATTCTGACGCGTAAGAATCATGGTCACTAGCAAACGCGTCTGATTGCTATTTCATTTAGCTTTTCGTGTTCCCAAACACGAAACACGACTGAAAGCATAAAAATCTTTGCTTAATTTAATAAATTCGACAAACGTGAGGCTAGTAGTAGTTTGATGCTGTTTCGGATTCTGTAATAGTTCACACACTCTCCGTAGCCATTCTACACTGAAGGAAAATACTTTTAAATTTCGGTAGGCAGCGGCTTGGCTCTGCCCCTGGCATTGCTGAAGTCCATAGGCGACGGTAACCACTCACCATCAGGTGGGCCGTATGCTCGTCTGCTTAGAAGGGCAATAAAAAAATATTTAAAGATAGAACATTAGTAAAAATAATTTTACTTTTTGATTGGAGTACATTAGATTAAAGAATTCTCCAAAAACGTTGAAGGCCTTTATGAACATTTCAATTGGTATTAAATTAATTGTATAATAATTTTCAGATACTTACCACGGCTTATTCATATTTCACACTTCTCTACACTTCGTATCGCCGTAATTGAAAATAAGAAATTACTATTTGATGTTTTCAAGAGTTCCAGTATTGGCAATAGTGAAATGTAGTTTATAATACAAAATGTGTATTGTTAAGAATAATGCATGTCCTACCATTTATTTTATGACCATTACATTTAAAGCTAGTTGTATAATTGCACTTTTCGTATGTATATGTGTGTACCTAAAATAAAGTCTGTTAAATTAGTGAAGATAACGAACAAATACATTTTTATTTCATTTTTATTAATTACGAATTTGAATACAAATTTAATTTTGTATCATATTATTATATATATCTATGTGAATTATAATATGTTATAATCTTTAATCTAATGAATATCATCTAAATTATTTTTAAGTTGATCGTAAACCCAGGGACCGTATAAAAATACGGTCCTTGGGTTTTTTAAATTTAATGTTGAAATCTGTAGGTGCTGTTGTAAGCAAGTTTTTAATTAGTAAATATTTTACCCAATTTACGTATTTGAGTGGGTTCTCGTATAGTTTGGATAGTAGTTTTCATCTTGTGTCGTCGAAAGGCTCCAGGACCAATTAATACAAGGAGGCTGGGATTTCGTTGAAATAACTAATTCAAAACTTCAATCTTAATCAAGAATAGGTAGATTGCGATCACAATAAAAATTATTGTACAAGAAAAAACATCTAAAATAACATTCCAAAATAATTTTAATAAATACGACTTGGAGATACTTGTATTCCCAGTGAAAGGTGAACTGGGAGTTTGAGTTATATTTTAATTTCGATGATCATAAATTGCGAACTGGTGCCGTTTCACTGGAATGGGTATCCATAAAGTGCTGCCTTAATTCAAACGTAATCCTTGTCATTACGGGTGCGTCAGTCGGCGGGAATAGCTAATAACATTATTATTACGCGTCACAGGTACAATCTCAGAGTAGCTTATCAGATTTCAGTGATAAATATATTGGAATAGGTCTTCTTCTTTGTCGTTTCCTCATTACTGAGGGTCGTGACCACCTTGGTCCAGTTTTTGCACCAGCTTCCTCCAATGCTGCCTGCATTCGGCCTGCTTAATGGCGCCCGGGACGCTGGATTAGGTAATAAGAACTAGACGAATAGTATACTAGGTACTGTACTATTTAAGAACCGTTGACGAATATTTGATGGAGTTGTTAGTTTTTAGTAAGACTCTAATTCTATTACTTTCGGTATGAAGCACCAGTACTGACGTTGGTCATTAGTTCAACCATGCACGCATGCTTACTCGGTGTTCAATAGCTGCTAAGTTAAGCTAAGCCCATTGATTTCGCAAACGTGTCTAATTATCATCTTTAGGCTCGAGAAAGTCTACCTTGCTTTTGAAACTGTAATGTTTGATTGCTTCATGTAATAGAAAGAAATATGGTTTTTTTTTGTGCAGTCTCAAGACATGTCGTAGTGATAATAATAAAAAAACAAGGGTAATAATAATAATTTAACAATAATAGTTTTTATTAAGTAATTAGCAAAGTAAGATTTTAAGCATTGTACATTTGACTGCCAGTAATGGAAACCGTGTTGCAGTCCCACCCACCATCAGGTTGCAAGGAGTCCTCAATGAAGCAATGTTAAAATGAAACCCTATATAAAGTGAACTAGCAAGCAAAGTCGATTAAAACCAAACAAAATCGCAATTGTGTGAAAATCTTCAGTGAAATGTGAATTTTTGGTTGTTTGTTACCCAGTCACGCTAAAATGGCTGCCCTGTATTTGCATGACATTACGCACGCAGCTAATTGGATAAACATGCACGATATTTTCCATCATAATAAAATAAATTATAAAATTGGGACGCCAGGTACATATATCTATCTCCTATGCTAAACCCGATAGCGTGTTCTCTAATTTGTGATGACACGTACCAATGAGTCTTATAAGTCGATTGATAGTTTATAGAAAAGTGGTTGATGCAATCAATATGTTTGTGAAGGGACAATGCAGCGTGTTTCATTCTTTTTGAACAGAAAATCTCATTTGGGTGAAGGCACGAGGCAAATCCAGTATAATCTATGTAATGTATATCGTCTATAGAACAAGCCTGAATGGTCTCAGTGATATATGCGCGCAAGGGTCAAGAGTAGTCTTCTGACAAATGTCGGATCGAGTGTGCTCGCTGCGTTTCACGATAAGCTTTCCAGGCTACGGACTTGCATACTAGCTGTCGCAAGCATGTGATAAACGACCGAGATTCATTTATCTACACAAAGAGGACACGCGGGTGTCACGGGAAAGTTCGTGCAATGATCTCAATTCAATGTAAGAGTTAGTAAGTGGTTCTGTGGTTTTTGCGAGTGATAGACATAATTAACACGTTGAATGCCGTGTAAGTCAGCGGTGCACTACGTGGTGCACTAAAGTAATTATGTGTAAAAAGTAAAGTTATTACTGGTGGTAGTAGGACCTCTTGTGAGTCCGCACGGGTAGGTACCACCACCCCGCCTATTTTTGCCTTGAAGCATGATGCGTTTCGGTTTGAAAGGTGGGGTAGCCGTTGTAACTATACTGAGACCTTAAAACTTATATCTCAAGGTGGGCGTCGCATTTACGTTGTAGATGTCTATGGGCTTCAGTAACAACTTAATACCAGGTGGGCTGTGAGATCGTACTCGCATCTAAGAAAAAAAAATGTCGATTTTCTTACAAAGGCGCCGGAATATCTAGTAGACTCTAGGAAAGACGAATCCGAAGACACTAAGAAACATACATTAAAAACAAAAGAAGGCAAAGTTAGACAATCCAGGTGCTTAGTAACAGACATCGACATAATTACCTCAGTGCGCCATATTATAGGGCACCGCTGATCTACATGACAGTCAAAGGGTTAAAACTATTTTAACTGTTTAATCTGGCGTTTTTTATTACCATTGTATTATTTCCGAAGTTTCGAATATTTACTCGTACTTTAAAGCTTACGTGGACGACGTAAGGTGTTGACATTTGAATGACAACGAATAAATAACGTTGTCTTCATCACTAGCATCACTTATATTCACTTAAATTCAATAATTCAAAAACTGAATACTATTTGATGGCTCAGTAACTTTGGAATACGTCTACTTTTTTTTTCCTACCTATGCTGATAGCCTTGAGAGGCTATTTCAGCTTCACCCCAACGTTTGTAGGTGAGCTCGTGGGGCTCAACCGGAGAGTTGCTAACACTGACCCTAGCAAGAGCAGTGCTTCGCAGATTCTACCACCGGATCGGAATCGCGACCCACTGAGAAGATCCGGCGAGAAACTCAGTGGGCTGTGTCTGAGAGTTAATTTACTCTTCGAGCCCTTCGTCGCAAGCGACGGGTTCGACGAGAACGGTGACCGGTGCTTGAAGTACCGTTAGTGGATCGGGAGGATCCGAGATGACGTGTTTTGGGCGACGTCGACTGCTTTCCATTCTGTCCGCAGGATCGGGAATGTAGTTACCGGCGGCCACGATGAGAGGGTTCTCGTGTCGTGCCGCTTTATCGAAGTGGAGCGCCTACTCTTAATCTAACTTAGAACTCCAAACTTTTCTGCCACGTACCATCCGACTTTGAAACGAATTTCCCTTCTTGGGTTACGAGACATGTTTTTCTTCAAACGAGGTTTACGGAAAAACGCAGCAGTAGACAGCGGCTTGGCTGTGCCCCTTGCTGGTGTCCAAGAGCGAAGATAACCACTCAGGCACTCACCATCAGGTGGCCACAGTGCATCTGTCTACAAGAACAATAAACAGGTAGTTGGACCTCTTGTGAGTCCGCACGGGTAGGTACCACCACCCTGCCTATTTCTGCCGTGAAGCAGTAATGCGTTTCGGTTTGAAGGGTGGGGTAGCCGTTGTAACCATACTGAGACCTTAAAACTTATATCTCAAGGTGGGCGGCGCATTTACGTTGTAGATGTCTATGGGCTTCAGTAACCACATAATACCAGGTGGGCTGTGAGCTCGTCCAACCATCTAAGTAATAAAAAAAAACTAATTTATTTAAATTTGGAAAAAAAAAAATTAAAATCATTGTATTCATAAAAATGTGTAAGTGACACAGTTGGCATTTCCATATAGGCGACGAGTCATAACAAGCTCAGGTGCAAATGTCGGCCATATAAATTCTATATAGTTAGTGCTTCGATCAATAGTAGTATTATTGATCGAAGAGTTAGTGTGATGTTATTACACAAATCAATTTTGCAAAGATATCCTTAACGCCTCGTTTGTATTGTTCCTTTTGAGAAAGCACGTAAAGGGAATATGTAGGTTAGTGCGGTTTTTGATGGACTGCAAATGTACGTGGATGTTATATAGATGTAGGGTTGGTTTCGGGTGTCCGGTGTTGAATTAGGCGCCGTCGCGAGGCTATCACTTGCCACTAATGTCCGACCTCCAAACGTTAACGTCCATTCATAAATCAGCTGTGTCCTTGCGCAATTTGTGCGCTTCGCGAGATAGAATAATTTCCCACTCCCACAGATTAAACAACACCGGCCGACCTAAGTGATATAGGTAATTTTCTTGCGATACTGAGTCTTAAAGTCAGATATAAATTAACTTGTTTAATTAAAATTTTAGTCGTTAAACTTTCACTGGAAACGTTAAAAAGCAATTTCGCTAACATGAATAAAAGGAAAATTCATTTTTGTGTAAAAATATGAGATCGGAATGTTGTATTTTTTTTACGATTCGCAGAATCAACTTTTTTTTATCAGATTAATTCTGCTTTTTTCAGTATGTGAGTATGTTATGTTTAATCAATCTTTTAGGTCTAGAATTGCATCTTCCGTGTACTCCAGAGCCTCATTGAAAATGACTAAGGTATCATCGGGGAATTACAGCAGCGTTCTTTGATTTTTTTACTGACATACAGTGATCGTTTATTCACATTTAGGTACTAGGAGTAGGGCAAATACTGACTCCACAGAATTCTTTATTATTATCATCTGGCAAATATAATCATACTTAAAACAGTATCTAAAACAAATTTTCAATGTTTCATAAAACAATATCTACAATTTGATAATCTTCAACCCAATGTAGCACTGCTTACAGATTTTTATTTAATTTACTTTAAAGTATGTGAACTCTCTGAACCTTTCACCGGAGTAGTTTTAACAAAAGAATGTTTTTGTACATTTTTCAATAGATCCAAAGGGAAGGTAAAGGAGTTTCGACTGGTATATAATAAATATATAATAAAGTAAGTGTTGTACTAGTGAAAACTTGTATCGTTAAAACTATTGTAAGTAGTTTTTCAGGCTACTTTCGCTGAATCATGTGAAGAAATTAAATGCTCCAATGTTTTTGACAACGTGTGTGGAGTGGCGGAGGCATCAGATGGTGGCCAAGTTATCTTAAAATATCAAAATATCTGTCATCTGAAAAAATATAGATGTCAATTTAAATCTCTACTTGGTGTGTATAATATTGAAGAATATGTTTTTAATTTGATGTAGTTAGACAAACAAAGCATAAGTTTGTGTACCGTTTGCTTTATGGATTTTTTTTAAGTTTCTTCAATCTAATTTTAAATTAACTATTGAAAATTATCTTAGCTAAGAAGTTCATATAGGATGTTATTTTACAAAAATGTAATAAAGAACGTGCCTCGAAGCTCGATATATGCAGGTGAAATAAATCAAACTGTGCAATGTTTACAAAATTTAATTGGGCCAACGTTTCACTTTTAAGATATACGTCAAATACCGGATCGTCTGTGTAATATACGTAAGCCACACATGGAAAAGAACGGACGCAGGCTATATGATTTTAGTATAGTTGGAGGACATCAGGCATGTAATCATACGTGCCCAACATTCTGCGCTGACATATACGAACCGGCTTGCGCGCAAATATGGAAGACGGATATGAAAACGTACAGCTACAGACCTATGATAAACCATTGCCACATAGACTTGTTCTCTTGTGCACTTGGACTAAGTGAGTATGTAACACCATAAAATTGTATATTTTCAATCGCAAACTCCCAGGCTTAATAATAAAGACGTGCCTGACATTCCGTACGTGTACGATTCTCGATGGAACTCGATTCGGGGTAAGTCGGGGATTTGTAGATTTCTTAAATTGTTCTTAAAAATAAAAGAATAAAATACAGAACAATAAAAAAACTCATATATTAGTTTTAAAAAAAATTTAGCGAAACAGAGAGTACTACATAGTTTAGGGTATGAAATTTCAAAATTGAAAAGTTCTGTTATGTTTAACACGCCTGCACCCGAAGATTTCAATTATTAAGTTTATTTAGGATTAATATAGTTAAAATATTGTTAAAAACTAGAAGAAATAAAAAAAAACCGAAATATTAATTATTAATTAGAATTACCTATAGTCATGCGTTCTCGTTGAAAGAGCTCCGGTCATGGTTCTCGTCGAACCCGTCGCTCGCGACGAAGGGCTCGACGAGTAAATTAATCCACAGACACAGCCCACTGAGTTTCTCGTCGGATCTTCACAGTGGGTCGCGTTTCCGATCCGTTGTTAGATTCTGCGAAGCACGGCTCTTGCTAGGGTTTGTGTTAGCAACGACGTCAGGTTTGAGCCTACCTACCTACTAGTTAAGGTTACGCTGAAATACCCTCTCAACAGATAACATATACATTAACACAGCTCAGATAACAAGCTTAGGCAGGAAAAACAAAACAAGAGCGTAGACAGCTGTCATAAAAAACAATTGAAACCTCAGTTACAATTCAAAGTCTCAATTGTATTGTTTCAAGGTGAGCGGTGAGAATTCACGGTGTGAAGTCTATAGATGCCCGTAACCACTTAATACCAGATGAGCGATGAGTTTGTTCACCTATCTAAGCTAAAGGGTTCTTAGAACCTTGTTATAATTTAAATTTGCGAATATGAAACAAGCTACAGATACTAAAATTGCCTCATTCATTATAATATTATGTTTGATGTGATGTTCGTATAACGAAAAATTACATGATTATTAATTATAATTACTTATTAAAACTTGGTATCCTTTTAATTTCTCAGATGTAACGATCCAACCGTTAGGCAAATGCTACAAGAACCTGTCTCCGTTGAATTTTATGCACCAAGTGTCTGCACTGAAGTCACTTAAACTTCTTGACACCGTGCCTTCGCCACACAAGGTATCAAAGTATCCCAAGCCAACGGCAACCTTCAACCGTAGGTTCCTAAAAACTGATTCTTCATCAAAGGAAATACTGAGAAATATATTTAAAGTTATTTTAGATTTGGATCTGTAAAATACATATAGTCGTTTTAATATCTTATTACGATATTTAATTATAATAAAAACGAAATCGTTTTGATTCTGTTTTAAATTAAAATAAATCTTACCTTCCATTAGGATGTTTAATTATTGTTGGGATACTGCGGTCGATAAAAGAAACCTTGGAACGCCTTTGCAATTAACAAAGGTGTGTTTCACGAGAACGTTAAGTGGTAGTGATTGGTTTTTAATTAGTTCGGACATCGGTATTCGGGATGGTCGGCGTTAAAGCGCGGGCGGAGCTTAAATCCAGCCTCACGTGATTAATGCTTCTGCCCGCTTCGATTTACAGCCCGCGGTTTTCAGGGCCAAATTAGCCGTCGTGAGGCCATAAATTCCCGAAAGGTATCTCGTATATATTTGCGGAGTATAGCTCCGAAAGCTCTGGCCAGTTCAATATTTACATAAAGCTCGAACGGAGCATTTCATGTAAATTTGCAAGAGTAGCCCTTGATCTGTTGTAATGGTTTAGATGTTTTTACATTATTTTGGGAACTACGGAATATTATGTGTTACAGTTTAAGCTGGGAGATGTTCTGAAGCGTCTGTTAAAAAAAAAATTAAAGTCCAAAATCCTGCAAAACCATTAACAATTATTTCCTTAGAAAACAAAAAAAAAGATAATTCTGCAATTGATGTGAGGGCGGGCCATTTTCTCTTTATTCAGTACGCAGGTAAGTTAAGAGTTTTAATTAAGTATTCTTCGCGTAGAGAGTAGAATAATATAAAAAAGAACAGCTTCCGTGACTCGGTTGCGTTAAATGAAAGGATTAAAAGGTGGCGTGCCAGACATTATCCACAGTAAAGGAAACCTTTCAGAGTTTCCCCCTAAAATATTTATTTTAAAAGTTGCCAGCATTTCACGGACCCAGCCTTTTCGAAGGTAAGGTATTTTTATGTAAACGGGAGGAATGTTCGATCTTGGGATAATTTCGAGCCCCGTTATATCCAAATACTTTTTAGAAACAATTTTACCCTGTCGGTTGGAAACAGATTGTGTATTTGGATTTAAACTGTGTAAATTTGGCCAAGGACATGAAAAATAGTAATGTATAGTTGTAATTATTCGGCTATTAAAAGTTATGGGTTATTTATACCTTATTACTTTATCTAGATCCCCCAGATAGATAACAAATTTCATAAGGAAGTATGTGCTTAAGACCGATTTCCACCACAAACGAGTTGGGTCGTGTAACAAAAATTAAGCACAATGATGGTAGGGTTTGTGGTAAGCTCGCAGGTAGATATGGCAGGTATCAATTTACTGTATAGCTGTGCATCATACGTTGTGGCTTAAAAGGTCCGATATCATGTCTAAAGGCAGGCAAAGCCTTTCAGGTTGTGGATGTGTTTAGAATCCGGTTACCACCAGAAATATATTGTTCACCTTCGATAGTAAAACATTGATTTCGCATGCGTTGTAACAGCTTATTAAGGAGTAACAGCTTATTTTTTACATTATATATTAAGCTGTTACTCCTAATTGTTTTATATAATTTAAGGCAAAACAGTTCTAGATAAAAATTAGATACCGATGGTATTTTTTTTATTGCCCTTGTATGCAGACGAGCATACGGCCCACCTGATTGTGAGTGATTACCGTCGCCCATGGACTTCAGCAATGTCAGGGGCAGAGCCAAGCCGCTGCCTACCGAGCATTTTTATGGGGCAATTATTGGGAGCATTATTATTGGGATAAACACATACTTTTACTTTGTTTTATAATATCTTCTGATGAAATACTTTGTAAGCTTTGTTTTTCTATGGTGAGTATTTTTTTTTGTTTATTAACTTGTTTTGGAGCGTTGTTGGTCACCTGATTACCAATGTCTCCACTGCCTCAGAAGTTTGTTAATATTCTGGCTAACATCGTTAGTTTGCATTGCGAGCTGGCGTGAAACTTGGCGGGTTGTTAGATTTTGTAACTAAAACATTTCTAGCAAACTAGCTTGTTGTACAGACGGTACCACGACAACTTTAGAGGTATATTTGGATTGCAATTCTCAAGTTTCCAAATCAGTAGGAGTTAGTTCAAAATTAAAACAACAAAAAGTAGGGATTTATAATATAAAATGAATTAAAAGTCGAGATTAAACGTATTTAAATGAGATTTATAAATGAAGAAAACAATGATTTTGATTAGGGTAAAGCAACAGGTACCCTTATTGTTTTGATTTACTTCTTTTTTTATTTTGAATCCGTGGACGAAGTCGCGGTCTACTTAATGTTAAGCGGTTGCTGAAACTCATATACATTGCAATATGAAAGGAGTAGGGGGGTGTAGTGAAAAATAAAAAAGTTCGGTGCTTTATCCTCGTATGTTCTAATTAATAGCTGGATAATTAAATAGAGATGATCCTTTGACCTGTGTTCATCGTGTATGTTAGTTATATCGTGTAAACCAAACTAATTATGTTCTTACACTTATGTTATTACTACACGATGTAGTAGTAATTATCAGTATAATAGCTTCTAAAATAACAGCCGGCAGGGAAATATTTTGCTCAATTAAAACCAGTGCTATAAAGCAATGCCATGTTCTCGACTTTAACAACTTAAGAAGCTTCTTTAAATACCCTTTTTAAGTTTGAGTTAAATCTTAGCATCCGCAAGAGAAGGCGGTTCGGAGCATAGTTGGATTGTAGTTTCATGGACTCACTTCTGTGTGAAGTTAACGAGCGCGCACTTAGCGAGTTGGTGTTTCCGAGAATTCATCCAGCTCTCATATTTCAGGGGTCAGCTCGTGCTTCGTATTAATTATCCTCATTGACGTTACCGAGGGTGGTTCTGCAACATCGGCCGTTTATAAATTTACATTTTAAGAGGCAGTTAGCGTGCAACGAAGCGGAATAGGCGTTTGAGATATAGCACGGATAGTTCCCGACATGCATTCAAAGTGCCTTGTAATGGCCTTATAGCGATTGTTTCAGCCGTTTCATTAATGATATCGTTGAACTTGTTCGAAAGGCTCCATTTTTAGATTTAACGGTATAATTTAATGCAGTATATGATGACCTTACTTTTAAAAAGATCAGACTTGTGTAACAACTGGATTTAACTTTTCCTTATTCACTAAAGCCGTTTTAAGATCTTCAAATACGATCGTAGTCTAAGCTATCCAACAAATATCTAAGCTATAATTACGAAGGACTGCACTCACTTAAATGATTCTTTTAATTAAGTGAAATCTTTCATCACCACTTAATATCATCGATGTCGTATTATGAGTGGGGCCACCCAATTATATCAGATTAGGTCAATATCTCTCAATTGTATTTAATGACTGTTTCGTTCTTCAAATTGACAAATATTATTGATTTGCGCCTAGAATAGGCCTATAATAGGAGGACTAAACCGGACGAGCTTACTAGTAGTAGTTTAGCTTACTAGTGGTAGTTACGACTAATTTACATTAAATTCACTTAAATTCATGAAAAGTTTATTTTTTTGCTATTCATGGGATCTTTTTGTAAATACAACCAGCCCCTTAAAAGAGTTAAACTCGGGGACTAGCATATTTTTTTAAGTGCATTCGTGAAATAAGGGCCTCATTCGAAGAACCGTTTTCATTTATTAAGTGGGAAAGCGTGGGAGGTGTAAAATATTTTATTGGAGCGAGTTTTATTTCTTACCCTTATTAATGACAACCAACAAAAAGACCAGACAAAATATGTGTGGTAGTTCCCGACTGTAGCAATGTTCATTAGTGGATTTCATTCGGTGACTTCTTTTGTGTTGATCTTTACAACCTGAATGATCGAACAATGAAAATTCGTCTGAATGCAATCATCTATAAACAACTTTGCTATTGCGATGAGGTTCTACGAATTAAATAAATCTATGGTTAAGAAAACCACTACATTTGTCCATTTTTTTTAGTGTTCTCGCTGTTAGCGTCAGATCTCGAGAAAAAAAATTTAAAGAAAGAAAATAGTCTTGGACGGTTTTAAACTTTTTTAATCTCTTACGAAACTCGTTGTCACTGAACAGAGGCGCTTCAAGTTTTTTCTGAAGTGGTTAGGCGAATTTCATTTTTCGACTTTGAAACTGAATAAAATTTAGTTCAAAAGAAATTCAATTAAACCGGTACTCGTAAATTTATTGAACAGCTCGATTGGTCAGATTTCGTAATAATATATAACAAAAGATTTCTGAAAAACTCCTTAAAGCTTTGTTATACGTGAAATAATATTGTGTTGATTCCAATTTCAGACCAAAAATTAAACATGGCGCACTATAATATCTGTATTAAGTTGCTTAATTTGCGGTTTGCCTGCCGCTGACATTTCAGATAATTAAAAATCCAAAGGCTATAAACAGTATATACAAGTTTCTGGGATTCCCCTATAAATTAGTTTGCATTATAAGTATGCTTTTGTAATTAGCTTTTCTAAGAAAAAATCAAAGTAAAGTATAAACAAATCAAAGTAAAGACTTTGATTTGTTTATAGATATTTTACCTGGACTGAGGATTTCACTGATATTTTGGTAAAAAAATATTACTGGTACGCATCTTGAGACATGAGGTTTACTTCAACCTCAACTAATTTAGAGAGGAAACAAGCCAGAAAAGTGTTGACGAAACGTGCGAGCGCACAACATACCCCAATTCCAGTAATAGCGCAAATTTATAAATTATGCAATTTTATTCTTAAGACCTCATGTCGTTCCTAGTAATCGTCCGTGAAAACACTTTAGTTACATACATATTAAAAGGGGCTAATCGGTGCTTACACTAGGATCGAATTACAGCGTAGTGGAATGGCTACAAGTACAACATTCTACTTAACGAAATTTATAAACCGTATACTGCCAATTTATAAACCGTATACTGAAGGAGCTCGGTATTGCCGCAAGGCTGTCCGCTATCTGCTTCTAACGTATTCTCACGTACTTCGGCCACATCGCTCGTAGAGGCCCCGATAACTTAGAGAAGCTGATGGTAGTTGGTCAGGTTGACGGGAGAAGATCACGCGGACGCTCACCTACCCGTTGGTCTGATCTGGTTAAGATGCTCACCGGCCTGCCAATAACCGAGGCTATAAAGATCGCCGAAGACAGGAAAACGTGGGGAAGCATTGTGCATCGAGTGGTCCACATTTCAGATTAGACACGACCTTCAGCAATGAAGAGATCGACTCAGAATAAGATACTGCCACGGACGTTCCAAAATTTTTATGAACAAAATGCAGGTCCTGAACTAGTCTGAAAGAGAGAGAGGCAGAGTATACCTTATTGTATACCAAAATCGAATTAACATTAAAAATAGGTCAACAGGTGTATATAATTGGTACAATAGGTGATCTTATCGTTAAAAACGATATCCTTTAGGCTTTAGGCAACCTTCCGTCATCTAAGAACATTGAAAAAAGATATGGCAGGTATCGGCCTCCCCCCGGTGAAGGTCAAGGGGCGACCTGAGGGGGTGAGGCCGCGCGGCGCGCTACCAGCACTCTAGCGCGCTGCCATGGAGTGAATAGAGCGACCGGTCGACGGTGTATCGCGTCCCGACCCGGCAGGCTGGTTCTGGTCCAGCGGGGTATTCCGGGACACCAGCGGCCCCGTCTGGGCGGCCCGACGGGCTGCCGTACCGAGACGGCTGACGTTTCAGAGCCTTCGATTCGCCTCTAAGGCTCCGTCGTCTGGGCGTCCTTGGGGTGAGCCGCGCCGTCTGGTTGTAGTGTTGACCGCGGTAGCCCCCCTACCTCATCCGGGTTCTGACCTCGGAGGGGATCGGACGTCGGGTGTAAGAGTGCAGGGGAGTCGTTTAGTGGGTGGGCCCTAAAATCCTTGGTCTGCTAACAGCACCATGCAGATCGTTGAGTCTCACATACCCCGCGCGCCCCTTTTGCGCGGGGACGTCGTAGGAGGTTCGGCCCTCTACCCGAAAAAAAAAGGTATGTTATGTGTTCTGGGCGGCCTAATAGGTCCATCGTACTGCGGAAGCCGGCGTCGTTAGTCGTCGACTATCGCCTCGACGATCTGTCGGTCGGGCGTCCTGGTGTCAATGGCGCCGCGAGTCTGGTCGTGTAGTGTCGTTGGGAGTTTTGATCGCGGGAACCCCCCTACTCTGACCGGGTTCTGACCCCGGGCTGAGATCGGACGTCGGGTGTAAGAGTACTGAGTAGTTGTCTAGTAGAGTAGGGCCAAAAAAAAATATCATTGGGCCCGCGGTTCGCAGTTGCGCAGTCTCACATACCCCGCGCGCTCCCTAGGTGCGGGGACCTCTCAGGATGTTCGATCACATTATTCTATTTAATATCATGTATATAGGTATGACCTATTTAAAAAAAAAACTAATTAATTTTAAATAACGAATAAAAATAAATACGTATATAAAATAAATATACATGACATGTAATTAGATTGCTCTCGCCTGTTCGTCTAAACAATATAATAATCTAGTTTCCAAAATATAAGAATGATTTTAATAGTATTTCACGATAATGAATAACCGAATGTTCGTATACGCTCACGAATACGCAATAATTGTATGGAAGTGATTATAAAGTCACGCGTGAAGTATCGCATGAACAGTTCTATATAATTGTTCGAGCAACGTATATGTTTGTTTAGGAAAGTAGCTAAGTTAGCGTAGTTGGATGTTAGTTATTGTCGTACGTGAAAACGAGCTCGGGGGCTAATTAAATCGTCCCCGGGGCGAGGTGTGTCGCGGTCGGCCGCAGTCTGTCACGTTGGATGCAACTTCCTCTCTCTAATAACACCCTCGACGTACAAATTCAACAGTTTCCCGTCTGTGCGGCCATGATAGTCCGTAATGAAGTGCCATAGTACAGCGGAGTGCTTTCGCAACGGAAATCCAGACAGTTTGCGTGAATTGTAGCCGTTATGAATTTCACTAAGTTTCACTACATTACATTTGTGTGAATCTTTTGTACGTTTTGCGTGGATCGTAAACACAATGAAAACTGTTTTTTGGATTGAATCATGCAACTATTCCCATTTATAAATTGCATTCTAAATATCATGGACGTGTAATGAGTTATCGTCTGCATACGTATTTTTTAATTTCATCAAACTGTAACACAATGATGAAATTAAAAAATACAATCGCTGCATTGCATACAAATATAACAAGAAATTTCATAACTAAATTATGAATTAGAATGAGAATTAAAATTTGTATTAATCATGTTTTCTTTTCATTTAGATTTATATATTAATTACCTTACTGTTTACCCCTTGCGTATGGGAATCACACTACACTGTAACAACCATGAGCATTCCTGGGTTTGGGTTCTACCATCCAGTCTATTTTTACCATAATGCAGCTAAACATTTCAGTTCACAGGATGTGACAGTCTTTAATAAGGCAAGTAAATGCCGGATTCATAATGCGTTGTCTTTTAGTTTCGTTGGCTATTTCACTTCGGGTGAGCCGCTAGCTTGTGTTCCTGTGAAGCAATGTCCTTTTTTATTTTATTATTATTTTATAGTCTATCCGGACTATTTTTGCTTATATCTGGGCAGATAGGACTGTCGTTAATACTATGCAACGGAGAGTGTCTCAAATTAAGCCCATCAACATTGTGGTCCCCATTGGCTTTGGCCATAACTCAATAAAAGAGTGACGGTAAGCTCGTCGTCTATCTAAGGTAAATAATGTTTGTGTAATTCACTAATGGTTTTTACCAAATACCGAAATTCGGACGGTGTTATCCAGAATCAACGAAGTCACGGTCCAAGGTGGCGAGCATTAATCATTGCAAGCGGTAAATCGTCTGAAGGTAAATAATTTACTGCTAATACCGAGCCGTAACCATAAATCTTAGTCGTGGATTCGTAACTGAATTGACAGTCGCTCAGTTATGATCATTACAGATCCAACCAATTTTCTTCTTAAGCTTATAACAACCGAGAGCTTATCGGGTTGAGGTCAGTTTTGTTTTGTTCCGTATAGCAAAGTATAGTCATGTGAAAACATTTTTTTGTTATGAAACTGGTTGTTCGGATGTTTTTCTTTTTCTGTTATCTTTTACGCTTTACTCAAATGTTGGTCCAAAGTTATTTGTATTTTTGGGTTCAAAGCACAGTTAGCTTATTCAAACGAAGCCTGTATTTTTTCTTCGAAGTCACGTTTACTTAATTTTTATAAACTAATTAACTAACCAATGTTTTTGATAAACGTTCAACGGTCGTCGGCCGTCTGGTGTAGTGGTAAGTGACATGGTCACTACACAAGGGGGTCGCGGGTTCGAATCCCGCCAAGAGAAGATATTTGTATGATAAATATAAAAATGTCTTTTCCAGGGTTATGGATGTATATTAAATATATGTATGTGTATAATAAAAATATTACATTTATTTCCGTTATCTGGTACCTGTAACACAAGTTCTTTACGGACTTACCACGGGACCAGTTGACGTGGCGTGATTGTTAGTAAATATTTATTTATTAAAAAAATAAAAAAAATAAATGTATAGAATTAATACGTAGCAATTTTTTCAAGTCAGTTTTATCAACAGACTAATCCAGATCTAATTTTCTAAAAATGTTCTTTAATTTGATGATTAACTATCCCTAATTTATTCAGCCGAAAATGCTTGCTTTTATAATGATTAAAAAAGTAAAATGTTTTCATAAAGCTACAGCTTAAAGCACTTGAGTGCTTAAAGAGATTAATTCATCGCCTGAAAGATGCCCCTGGCCAAGTCCCAATTATATTTAGCCAAGCTCAAATGGAAATACGTGTACTTATAAATTTCCTCTCTCTCTTTTTTTAGCCACTTTTACCAGAGTAATAGTAGCGGTTACATAAATAAAGGCATAACATTTTTTAGAAGGCTCGACTTGTATATAAATCACTAAGTATGCAATAATCTTTTCAACTTATACAGAAGTAAACTAGGCATTACAGGACTTGAAGAAAGGGGAACCCGTACACTTATGTGGGTATGGTATTTGTGGATAATAGATATATAAATGTTGAGAATATAGGTGCGAATGAGTATTGTATGGAGTATGGATCGTCCGGACGTGTAGCGTAATGCAGAAAAGTTACCTGAGTAGGCACCGTAGGCGTAGGAGTAGGTACTCGTAACCTTCTTTTCTTCGTTATTGTAATAATACTAGATGATGTAATAATACTAGATGAATTGCTCGTTTAAAGGTATAAGATAGACTGTGTTGTATTTTCGTGTGGACTAAGTGTTACTTGTAATAAACATTTAATTAGTGTGCAAGGTGTCGTAGTTGATTTACCACCCAAACGACCACCGACGGCGCCTACTCAGGTACCTTTTCTCCATTACGCTACACGTCCGGACGACCCATACAATACTTATACGTGATGGCTACCCGCCACAAGAAGCTTGTGAGCATTGTATTTTTTTTAGTGCTGAGCTATTTAGATTGTATATTTAAGTAATACCTCTTTTATCGGCAGTGGTTACCAAATGAGGGAGCAATTTGGAGCATGGATAACGTGTTTATTGAAGCAGCTCACGAAAACGAGCTCGAAAGAGCTCTAAAGAAAGGTTCAGGTGGTGATTTTTAACAGGACACTAATGTTGTTAGTCTAACTACTAAAAAAAACACCAACGAGCTTTTTTTAATAGCTAACGATGTATTAAAACTTGCCACACGGAGGGTCCGTTATATCACTTCGGGTTTGAGAACTTATTAAAAGTTGATATCACTCTTTAGTTTGGTAAATAATTATAATTCGATTTATTATTTTATTTTCACTTTGATATTGTTTGTCCAATAACTTGCATGTGTCTATATTGTTGTCCAGTTTTTGATACAAGCTAGGTCATCTTTTTAAACCTATAAATAGTTGATTTAATAGGGCAGTAAATATATAAAATATATAGAATTTGTAGTTACCAATAAACTTTAGCTGAGATCCTTTCAATATCAATGATCAGTATTTATACCAGATCAATTGTCATGTAATACATAATAGGTAGTCGATAATTTAACTTCCAAATATTCGATAAGCATATAATTTTTTGTTATGCGAATTATGACAAAAAAAAAAAGGTTTTATGAATTAGTAAAAAAAAAGTTCTTCATATTTACAATACAAAAGGTAGTTGCTTTATAAATTTTTAAAATCTAATATACAAATAAAATATGTTAAATTTATCGGTATTTTATTATGACGTCAGCTATTACGTTTAAGATATTGTACACAATCGAACCGGAAACATGCCTATTAAATAGATTCGCACTGTTACTGGCGTCGATGGGTAGATTCACGTTTTAATTAACCCCTTTCCAGTCAGCCGGTTCCGGGCTTAACATCTCGTGGCTTGTCATAATAGATTTGCGTAGTCTCACCATTTTACCGATATGGAATTGTTCTAAAACACTAAACGTTTTATGAAATGGTGCTCATTTTTTTTGGATTTTTCTCAATTTTTTTTTTTCGTTGTGTAGGTTGAATGTAATTTTTGTACTCGATAAATTTGGTTTGTAAATTTGGAACTTAGTGTTTGATTAGTAAGCGTCGTCTTATCTTCAAGCACTAACAAATCCTGTTCAATTTTTTTGATGGTAGAATAGAATTTAGCCCGGAGATCTTGCCCCTTAATCGTATGAGGGGGCTCCTGATACTTCATGTATTTGTATAAACGTGTCCGAATCCCTCAGGTATGACTTTCACTATGAAAGAATAATGTTGAGTTGTTAAAACCTGTATTTTTATTTATTTGCGTAATCAGTTGTGAGTATATTTCTTACGCGAAGCAGTCATGTGTTATTTCAGTTTGAAGGATGGGATAGCCCTTAATTATACAATTGACTTTTGTTTTAAGGTGTATGGCATTGATCTGTAATTTCTATGAATTCCGGTAACCACTGAACTAACGTCCGTGAACTATTTTAATAAACCAAGCAGTAAGTTTCCAAGGTAGGTGGCGCATTTACATTGTAGATGTCCATGGGCTCCTGTAACCACTTAACATCAGATGGGCTGTGAGCTCGTCCACCCACCTAAGCTATAAAAAAAAAGTTTAACGAAATATTTTTTTAAGGTATATTAAGTGCTTACTCAGCACTAGAGAAGAAATCTTTTAAAATGACATTATGTATATCTTTAACGAGTTTTACCTATTACTATTTAATATTCTACCTAATATTTTTTTTTTATCTGTACCACGCCAGTGAGACTTTCACAATATACTTATACAATATAATTTTTACTGGTGGTAGGACCTCTTGTGAGTCCGCGCGGGTAGGTACCACCACCTTGCCTATTTCTGCCGTGAAGCAGTACCTAATTAAGGCGTTTCGGTTTGAAGGGTAAGGCAGCCGTTGTAACTGTAACTATACTGAGACCTTAGAACTTATATCTCAAGGTGGGTGGCGCATTTACGTTGTAGATGTCTATGGGTTCCAGTAACCACCTATTTAAGCAATAAAAAAAAATCAATAAACATTATCCTCGGAAGCATATTTTACACAGATATCTATTTTCGTTCAGTCGTTCATTCGGTCGGCGTCCACTATCGGTGGCGTCTTCTCGGCTCACTGATTAGTGACAATGAAAACCGTCCAACGCAATATCGAATGATACGAATGACAGTTAAACATTTCGCTAGTACCTCAAATATTAAGTGTATAATCTACGGCTAGTACGATGTATTACTTTTTTGTGTTTCCTTAAATCAAAACAAATTTAGGTAAAAAAAGTAATTAACAATTAATATTATGGTGATATAGGTTTTTAAATGAAAACTCGGAACATAGGATAGGCAGGCAACGTTGTTAGTCCCTATGATGGTTTTCGTCTATTTTTTTTATTTTTTTTTTATTGCTTAGATGGTTGGAGTAGCTCACAGCCCACCTGGTGTTAAGTGGTTACTGGAGCCCATAGACATCTACAACGTAAATGCGCCACCCACCTTGAGATATAAGTTGTAAGGTCTCAGTATAGTTACAACGGCTGCCCCACCCTTCAAACCGAAACGCATTACTGCTTCACGGCAGAAATAGGCAGGGCGGTGGNTTAAGTGGTTACTGGAGCCCATAGACATCTACAACGTAAATGCGCCACCCACCTTGAGATATAAGTTGTAAGGTCTCAGTATAGTTACAACGGCTGCCCCACCCTTCAAACCGAAACGCATTACTGCTTCACGGCAGAAATAGGCAGGGCGGTGGTACCTACCCGCGCGGACTCACAACAGGTCCTACCACCAGTAATTACGGATATTATAATTTTGCGGGTTTCACTTTTATTACACGATGTTATTCCTTCACCGTGGAAGTCAATCGTGAATTTCTATGCGTTCCGGCTTATTGCATTGATCTCCCCGATTAAGACAGTATTTAAGTCTATGGACCTGTCTATGTTACCTGTGACATAGTGGGAGGCTGAACGACGAAAGGAAGATCTTTCACCGAGCGGGTGTTATTTGCTCGATAGACCGACGGTCCAATGTTGTTCGGAACTTTTATATATGCAAGCTTATCTTGAAAATGTCGTAAGCGAGATTCAGGCATCTGTCAATTATCTTGCGTTGTATGATGGCTACCCGCCACAACATCTAATCACGGCACAATTTAAACGGCCGTCTGGTGTAGTGGTAAGTGACATGGTCACTACACAAGAGGGTCGCGGGTTCGAATCTCGCCAAGGGAAGATATTTGTATGATAAATATAAATGTCTTTCCAGGGTTATGGATGTATATTAAATATATGTACGTGTATAATAAAAATCTTACATTTATTTCCGTTATCTGGTACATGTAACACAAGTTCTTTACGAACTTAGCACGGGACCAGTTAACGTGGCGTGATTGTTATTAAATATTTATTTATTTATTTATTTATTTATATTTGTCTCTATGGAACTAAAACAAAAAATGCGCCCAGTACAACTAACTAGATTTTTTTCTATTTCCCTCGTTAAACAAGCAATCAAAAACACGAAACAACAATGATTCGAAATCAATCAGGGTGCAGGCAAACAAAACGATTCGCCGTTTACTTTGTTTATTGGTTGTTGCTGAAGAAATATTGGAACAGTTAAGTGGAGGAGACTAATTGCGGCGGGTGGATCGCGCGACCCCGCTGTGCGCATCCATTGTATTGAATTAGATTTTGGGCGCACATCGGTCGCTGACTTACGATACCCAACTTATTCCGATCGACCGGAACCAATAGAATATATCTCTGGTTTATGCAATAGGGACTGCGAAAATATGGAAACGCTTCCTGGCGAGAGTTATTTGCGGAAAAAATAATGTTTTGTTTGCGCTCGAAGCAATAAAAGCTATTTGCGTACCTGTGTTACATTTTCCAAACTATGTTCGTTTGGTACAATAAATATGTACAGTTTTTTTTTTTTTATTGCTTAGATGGGTGGATGAGTTCATAGCCCACCTGGTGTTAAGTGGTTACTGGAGCCCATAGACATCTACAAGGTAAATGCACACACCTTGAGATATAAGTTCTAAGGTCTCAAGTATAGTTACAACGGCTGCCTCACCCTTCAAACCGAAACGCATTACTGCTTCACGGCAGAAATAGGCAGGGTGGTGGTACCTACCCGCGCGGACTCACAAGAAGTCCTACTACCAGTAAAGGTCCTACCACCAGTAATTTTATCAAATAAACCACTATTATTTATTTTTACGAATTTTGGGGTTTAATAATGTTCTTATAAAAGTATATCTAACGACGAAAGTTATTTCTTAACGTAGATTTACATGATGATTTTAAGATGGCACGAAAGCATACGTCAAGAAAATTGCACTTTCAACCAGGGCCGAAACTGCGGTACTTTAGGAAAAAAAAAATTGTATGGAAACTATCGACATCTTGTAGCGGATGCCCATAAACTTATATTCTGTTGAAGTTAATGCATTTAATTATTGTATAACTAAACACAGAAAATAAAAAAATTCTAAATCATACAAGTCTTTATTTCTTATAGATAAATTGATAAAATTTTATCAATTTGTAGTTCTTGAAAATTTGCAAAATCCTTCATTAAAAATAAAATATAGGATATGTAATATGTTCCTGCCATCTACAGGACCAATGAGAAACTAATCGTTGCGAAGCCATCTAGAGGCCGACGCCCGTAAACATTTTTGTTGAGTGCTTGAGTTGCTTATCTATAACTAATTTATGTGTATTATCTATGCTTACAGCTCTTGATGTTAGTCTTAAATCCTTATGATAATCAGAATCGGTAGAGAACAATGAAAAATTATAGAATTACATAATCTATTTTAGATCTTTGCCACAGGTTTTTTTTGTTTAATAAAATTGGTATTCAGGTTCACATACAATGTTTCTGATAAAGTAAAATTGGATGACGAGCTATTTAACTTAGTATTGTGTAGAATATAAATTACGTACCTAATTTTAATAGTCGCATTTGTAGGGCAAACAGACCGAGATAACTGAACATTTCATAGGATCGTATTAATGGACAAACAAAACGTAAGTAATATTATTAGAAGTTTAAATTGGTTTCCTTTGTTGTGCTGTTATCACTGCAGGAGTCAATTAACAGTAAAATTTCAGTAGAGTGTTTACTGATAATGTGGAGTCTTATTTTTATATGGGCTTTAGGTCCTATGGCGTATTGTCGAAGTACCAAAGACCTTTGCAAATCTAAGGTTGAGTCCGAGAGTTCACATACCCGTCTGAGCGTAGCTGAAATAGCCTCATAGGCTACCAGCGAGTAGGTAGGGAATAAAAAAACCAAGACAACGCTCTAAGTTCTTGTGCATTACCTGTATTGTTTTTTAAAGCTTTCTTTTACAGATAAACATTTGAACAAGTTTCAATTTTTTACCGTTTACTGTCATTTCTGCTAACACGAGCCGTTATTAGAAATAATGAACACAATCTGATATTCTTCTTTGTGAGCATCGCTAATATTGTGAAATACATTCATTTGTGGAGTCTTTTTTTTTATGGCATAGGTGGACGAAAGAGGTCAAACTTACCAGTGGAGACATGTGAAGCCCATTAGCATCTCAACATGAATGTTGCCGCCCTTATCTTAAGAACGAAGTCTCAACTGTATTATATAAGGACTGTCCTATTTTTTAAGTTAAAACGACCGTCTCGCTTCAGAAATAGGTAAGATGATGACTCCTACTAGTGCAGGCTTACAGTAGGTCCTACCAGCAGTAAATGATATACTAATGTATAATACTCCGAGAATACAACTGCCTATTCTTTGGAAAATCCCTTGGTCGGCTTTACGGCACCTACGAGAAGAGATCGGTTGGTACAATTCTAGGCTGACACCTTTGAGCCTCTAGTACTTTGACAAAAACCTTCCTTAAAAGGCCAAAGGCAGCTGTGCGGTTTCAAGTCAATTGGAAAGTTAATGTAAGAACGCATAAGTTATGAACAAAAAATAATTTATACTATATATATAGTATAAATTAGTAGTAAAATGAGTAGAGCGCTATTGAGGAAATCAAGTATTGATGGAAGAAACTACACTTTATTTTGGTCACAAATTTTACTACTGCATTTAACTTCTGTAAAAGTTGAATTTGACATTCTGTGATACACATATACTGGTTACATCTCTGTTTTAACAAGTATTATAGAATTTCATGTTAATGCGACGAAGGAATAAGTTTTATCCATTCAACTTTTCCACCTTATGACCAAGGGAATAAGATTTTGCATGTAAATGTCTTACTTGTTTCTTCCCATTTTAGGGTTGAATTATGAATCTACCTTTCTTAGTAACTATAGCCTTACGCGTCAAGTTTATAGATCTAGTTCGATCTGGGTCTTGGTGAATCACTAAATCAGTTCAAGTAATTTGTACAATTTTATAAGTCCAGTTTGATCTGGGTCTTAGTAAATCAGTAAGTCAGGGCAAGCGATTTGTAATTTGTACTTGTGTATATATGCTATAGAAAAATGATGCGCTGAAGAGCTGTTTAATTACATTATGGATTTATGTATATTAAAAATAACTTACAGCATGAAAAATATTTAAAAGTAGCTGGACCCGGCAGACTTCGTAGTGCCTCAATCGATAAATAAAAGACCTAAACTTTTGTATAAGATAAAAAACTTAAAACAAACAAAAGTAATCTGAATTTTCATATTTATCTACTTTTTAAACCTTATCTGGACTTCCACGAATAATTCAAGACCAAAATTAGCCAAATCGGTCCAGCCGCTCTCGAGTTTTAGCGAGACTAACGAACAGCAATTCATTTTTATATACTTATATCTAGATAAGTTACATTTTTAATGGATTAAAATAAAATGCGATTTAACACGTACTATTGATTTAAGAAAGTCTGACGTTACGTGACAGAAGTTTCGAACTTTCCGAGACGAAGGCGCGAGTGACGTCACAGCCGCATGTCTTTATTCAATATTTGACGATCATATCAAAGTGATCTCGCCGAGAGGTTTGGCGAAGCGAACAATAATGCCGGTTTCCACTTAATGCTCCGATGGATTGGGGAATATTTTTGGTGCGTATTCTCGTTGATTTGCATAAATCATCTGTAAATTTTTTTGTTAGTTTCAACCATTGTTTAATCGTTTTTTTTGTTCTTTTTTTTTATTGCTTAGATGGGTCGACGAGCTCACAGCCCACCTGGTGTTAAGTGGTTACTGGAGCCCATAGACATCCACAACGTAAATGCGCCACCCACCTTGAGAATAAGTTCTAAGGTCTCAAGTATAGTCACAGCGGCTGCTCCACCCTTCAAACCGAAACGCATTACTGCTTCACGGCAGAAATAGGCAGGATGGTGATACCCACCCGCGGACTCACAACAGGTCCTACCACTAGTAATTACGCAAATAATAATTTTGCGGGTTTCATTTTTATTACACGCTGTTATTCCTTCACCGTGGAAGCCAATCGTGAACATTTGTTCTCTAAACTATTGTTCAAAAAAATACTTTCAAGTAATTCGACGCAATAAAATAGTCATCTTTAAATATATGTTGGTGATATTAAAACAGTTTCTTAAATCTATTTTAATAATGAAAAAAAAAAAGAAAATAGAATATTTCTTTTGTGTATTGTTAATTTGCTTCTTCGGTGTCTTCTACGCATTTGCTTAACTGACAGAGATAAAGCTTTGTACAGACGCTATTCGTGGGAAAATCTCAGGTCTAGAACAATCATAAAAACAAATGAGTATCGTAATTCCCAAAAAATTGTCACACCGAAATTTCGGTAGAAAACGAATTGTTGAATTAAAAATTGAGGTAATCCTGAATACCCATTAAGATATTAATCGCATTATAAAATGATCTGATATTATCGTTCGGAATGAGATGAGCTTTTATTTAAGCTGCTTCAGGGTATTTGAATCTCGGTTAATTTTCCATTGTTACCGAACCGATATAAGCGGTATCAGTTAATATAATATAGCGATGTTACATTTCCTTATTCTGTAAAATATTCATAAACAATATTTATAAAATTATACAGTTTTCTATGTAGGTAATTGAAATTGATAACACAAAAAGATTTTTTTTGGACCGTTTGGTTGGTAATGTTATTTTGGTTTTGAAATTGTGATCATGTCGGGGATGGCGGTATCACCTCAAATTGAAGCTACCATGAAGAATAAATCATAGATGAATTTTGTTGGTTTACAAACGAAGTTAATTTTAAAAGAGGTCACTACTATGCCGGAGTCTACAGCATGAGTAAAAGCATGAAAAAGAAAATGTCATGGTGTGTTTAGCTAGTATGAACTAAAGAAGTATGTATAAGATATTTAGATGATTTTCTAGGCGTGAAGGTAGAAGGTATATTAATTAGGTCTTCGGTCTGTAAACATAACAAGACTAAAAATGTGGTTCGATATCTGGTGAAACCGATACTTACATGATATGTTATCTTTAAATTATTTATTGAAATGTTTTGATATTATTTCGCATATAACATAGGATAAAAGTATTCTGCACTACGAATAATTACATAGAACAAGGGAATGTATGGATTTAAAAAAAAAGTGCTTCCTTAAATACTATGCATACTTTCGTTGCAAAAGTGTTGAGTTGCTAATTAAATTAATGAGATAATTAGTATACAAAATTATAACGAATATAATAGGGGAATTGGTCGTGTACGGCCAGACACTTTATTATCTGAAAATACGGGAAATAATCCTCATTAAACGCTTCACTATCGCAATCACACATTGGACATATAAATGGGATTAGTTTATTCAATATTCATTGTAGTCATCAAATTGAAGCCCAAATTTCCAAGCCAGGTACCGTCGACGCCTTAGACGCGTTCAAACGGGTCCACCTCGTCCATTGTCAGTGCTTCTGGAAACTACTGTTAACGAAACTGTCCAAAGCACATGTCATCGTATTCGTCGAGCTCGTCAAAGAGATCCACGTGAAACCTAGCCCATAGCATCAGCTCACTTAGTTTTTCGCCTGATCTTCTCAGTGGGTATTGAAACTGAGGATTCCGATCCGGTGGCAAATGTATTCACAGCTGGCCTCGAGCTGCTAACTTTTATTTAGAGGCGCTTGGTTATTTGTTAGCAAATTCTATTCGGACCGGATCGCCAGCAATTCTTCCATCAAAAAAACCTATGAGGCTATGACACACCAACTGACAATCTGAAGTTCGCATTTAAACATAAATACGTCTAATTGTATTGTAATGGTAGTGGTTTTTATATTTGTGGTTATGTAGTATTTTTAGGCAGTGGCTTGGCTGTGTAAATTAGTGAAAAGTTAGTAAAAATTGGTGTAAATTAATAATTGTCCGCGGCTTTGCACTTTAAACAACATGAAATATGTGCATTTGTATGTCTGTACTAAAGAATATAGCAACATATAGAGTCGCAGTGGTATATGTGAACTAGGAAATCTCTACACCGTCATCTTTTGAGTATCGAAGTAATAGAGCTTCTTTTAGTTCTTCCCTTTCGAACATTATACTTTGTTCCCCCAGGCAAACATTGAATCTGAAATTCTGTGAGACATGTATTTAGTTATTTGCTTTAACGAAATTTAGTACCTGTATCCGACTGAGGAATATATTTCCCCATTCAAATTTGATCACTTTATTGCTATTATAAAGGTAATGAACTTATGTATTTTAATAATACCTATTATCACTTACATCAAAAAGTATTTAGCGATAGCTCCATAAAACAAAAGAAATTTACAGAAACCTGAATGGCGCTAACGATATTCATAATGTAGGTTTGATTATACATAAATTCCGAAAAATAACATGGAGACCGCTGGTCTACCCAGCAATAACACCCACTCGGAGTGAGAGATGTTTCCTTAGTGGATTTCTCCAAAATTATAATAGGTACCTACCTAGTCGAGAGCGAATATCATCAACGAATAAGATCTTCCATTAAACATTTATTTTCTTAATTTAACTTCCTTTTTGAAATATTAAACCAGAAATCATTTAATTGTGCCTTCCAATGTCATAGATATAGAATTTTTGCCTGTACTTTGATGAATAAATCAACCAGATCAGGGAATTTACATGTACTAGTGGTACCGCAGTAGTCGAAATTCGACTATAATTAATTAAAATTTTATTTATAAACATTATTATAGTTATATTGTCAAACACTATTAGACTTCTTTAATATAATCACAGATTTCGTCAAAACTACACTATAGATAAATAGTATTAAAGACAAACAATATTAATCTATTCTCAATTTTGACCACAGACTTTCAACAATGACAAAAGTTTGACAATAAACGCAGAGTATATGTGTGTGTATATGTGTTGTGTCAAATGCATAGTAGTGTGTGTAATGTTTTCTTTATTGATTTAATGAATTTTTATGTATAATTAAAAATATATTAACATTCTGTACTTCTTCCCTATATTCTCTATAAGTGTGGTAAATTTCATACTCCTCCGTCCGCGCAATTTTCGTAAAAAGGGATACAAAGTTTTTGCTTCACGTATTAATATATAGAAGATAGAATTATATGTTCGACTCCTGTCGTTCAGTATCTGACAGTTCAATTCAGAACAATTACGCAGAGATTGGCGTCTGCCTCACAGAGGTGCGGAGAACGTCAAATAAAAGAAATGGCGTGGCATTTACTAAACGCTATCGGAGCCATCATGTGTCACGTGTGCAAATTGAATGGAAATAGCGCCAGATAACCTCGGAAAAAGGTTTTGGACGATGCTGTAGGTCGTTTTTAGGTTTATTTAGCTTAAATACTATCTAGTGTCTTCTTCGGTTTTCGTGAATCTTAGATAAAATAAAAACTACTACATTTGTGCTCATGACAACTGTACAGTATTGGAAACGAAATAATGACCGAAAAAACGCGGGATTAAATTAATTATAAATACAACCTAATAGTTATAACAGTCTAAGTTTAACTCACGGATCGCTTGGAACCTCTGGGTCTGCGGAGGGACTTCGGTTCCCTCTATATTTTGTACCGTATGTTCCATGGGGAGTGCTCTGAGGAATTGTTTGAGATGATCCCCTCATCTCCTTTTTATCATTGCACCTCCCGTCGTCGGAGCAGAGTTCGTCCATATCACCTGGAACCGCTGCTTTCATCGACAGTACGTTTCCAGAGGTCTTTTTTGCTACGTACCATCCGGCTATGGAATGAGCTCCCCACCACGGTGTTTCTTGAGCGCTATGACAAGTCCTTCTTCAAATGAGGCTTGTGGAGAGTATTAAGCGATAGGCAGCGGCTTGGCTCTATCCCTGGTATTTCTGAAGTCCATGGGTGACGGTAACCACTCACCATCAAGTGGGCCATATGCTCGTCTACCTACAAGGGCAATAAAAAAAAATATAACAGACTTTTTTTGGTATTTTTTAAAGAATTTTTTTAAATATTATTTTTTAGTGGGAGTTTCCTTGTGTTAAAATAATACGTAACGTCAATTGTGTACTTCGTGTATTCAAATGATTACATTAGAGGTAGAAGCGTATTCACAGATGAACGTATTTAGGCCGAAATACGTTTCCTTAATTTAATAGTCCCCACCGGGAAACTCCATCTTCGTGAGTCGGTGAACAGATATAATTATATCGAACTATAGAGATTTATTTATCGTTCAAAGAATTCGGCAGCGAAATTGGGTTTTTGGGGCTGTCGAAAATTCACGCCAAAAAGCCGCTTGTTACAGCTCTCATATCTATGAATGACGGTAACCATTTAATATGGGTAGGTCCTTAACTCGTTTGCCTCCACAAGCAAAAGCTAAATTAGATCTAAAAACTAAAAAAAATTATTATAAGATAGACTCCTGATTGCAATATATTTGTTCAATTTATTCCAAACGTTATGCTGGTGGAACGGCGGCTTATGCCTATTAGCTTGTCACGCACGCTCACTACTAAACTCATTCTGGATTGCATTTTAATACGTAAGGCAGAAAGAGCTTTTTTGCTTATATTTTCTGTTCGCGAACTTTACGAAAACTGCATAGCCGAGCGCCCGATTCTCCTACGTTATATACCACGTAAACAACAAGCATTTGGACGGAACATGGACAATGATTACGGAAATTCTATTTGGCGCATCGCCAAAATTAACATCGACCCCCTCACGTTCCGCAACTGCACAGATGCAACAACACGATATTTAGCCAACTTTCTAGTGAAATTATGCCCCTCTTTCAATAAAAATTTTCATGGTTCAGTTGTAAACGACGAAAAATTACATACATGCTTATAAATGTTTATATTCATCCTGTCTATATGTTCGTAAGTATATTGGATTTAAATAGATTAATAGGAGACTGTTGACTTCTGTGGTCTGTTTTACTTTATTACGTAAAATACCCGATGTACTCCCGACCAATAATGCGATGAAAATGTTCCGGGGTTGAAATTGCGGGTTACATAGTTTAAACGCGATCACGAATCATTTCTAACACAAAGGAAGAAAAATATTTTTCTAATAAATCAAAGCGGTAGGAGATAAGTAGGTGTCATTCGACTGTGGGTACAATAGCCAATTCTAGATGAGCCGTCAACTTGTCAGCATTATTACTAATCGTATCTATGGATA
This sequence comes from Bombyx mandarina, assembly GCF_003987935.1. The sequence goes on from NW_021011600.1 coordinate 908,974, forward strand.
TCACAAAATTCATCGATACGGTATTAATGGATGTATCCTTTCAAACGAGAATGCGTGATAGCTTTAGGCCAAAATGCGTAATTACGATAGAAAAAAGGTAAGGTAGAAAAAATATTAAAGGTTCCTTCTTGTCCGGAAGGAGAGCACGGGCTACTGTCATCAGATTTTGCTAATTACATCATCGTAACGTAAATGGGCACTTTATTCTGATTTTCAATATACCACTCTATCTTGAAGACATGTTAGGTATCTAGTTTTATTTATAAACTAGCGACCCGCCCTCGCTTCGCTTCGGATACATTAAATTTTATTATTGATAGTTGAGTCCCGCGATATTACCCGCGGTTATTGTCGTACGGCGGGTGACGTCGCGGGGCGAAGCTAGTCTAAAAAAAGTAGCCCAAGTTACTCCTTATATCATCAGCTATCTGTCAGTGAAAGTCCCGTCAGAATCGGTCCTGCCGTTCCAGAGATTAGCCGGTACAAACAGACAGACAGACAGACAGACAAAATTTGTAATAAATGTTATTTTGGTGTATGTACCGTATATATATTCATATTCATGTAGTAAAAAGCGATACAAACAGACACTCCAATTTTATTTGTTATATGTATAGATAAAAGAGTTTTTCAAAGTTTTTAAGAGTCACACAAGCTTAGAAAGTCACATGATTCGAAACGTGAAACGAATACACTGGACGTCACATCCGTTAAAGTACGAATGTTTCAAAGTCATCCACAGAAATTTTCGGAACATATACACACTACACTGCAAAAACTTCAATTGGGCTAAAAAGCAATGGTATGTACATATGTAGTATGGCTTGAGAATGCAAGGGTGCGTCGGATGCTCGTAATTTGTAAATCTATATATTAATACGTGAAGCAAAAACTTTGTATCCCTTTTTACGAAAATTGTGCGGACGGAGGATTATGAAATTTTCCACACTTATAGAGAATATAGAGAAGAAGTGCACAATGCTAATATTTTTTTTAAATAATGCATGAAAGACATATTAAATCAATAAAGAAAACATTACACACACTACATACCATGTATTTGACGCACACACGCATGCATACTATTTATTGTCAAACTTTTGTTCATGACGTCTGTTGTCAAATTGAGAATAGATTAAATATTGTTTGCCTTTGTTATTATGTTATATATTGTAGTCTTGGCGAAATTTGTGATTATAGAAGTATAAAATACAATCATAATAGTGTACAAACTTACAATACCAATTAATTATAGTCGACGTCTAGTATTATCCCGACTGCTGCGGGACGTCTAGTATTATTTAAATTGCATCGTATGACGATACTTTTGTGTTATTTATATGTTCAATTTGCGCCATTTTACGCGAAGCATCGTACTTAATCACCGTAATGGGGCAATAACTATTCTAGAATTCACAATTTGTACCACGTTTTTCGTTTCAATAATTCCTGTTGTCGTCTCCCTTAACATCTATATACTTTGAATAGAAGTAAGTAGAGTACTTTGATACATTTTCTAAGCACTTTTACCATGTAAATACTATTAACATTATTTCTATTTTTTAATCACCGCCATCGAAAAATGCCGGAACCCATAGATATCACAATACAGTGACAGTTTGAAGTTTTGAAGTCGTCGTGGCCTAAAGGATAAGACGTCCGGTGCTTGTATTCGTATCTAGCGATGCTCCGGTCTTCGAATCCCGGCAGCGGGTACCAATTTTTCTAATGAAATACGTACTTAGCAAATATTCATGATTGACTTCCACGGTAAAGGAATAACATCGTGTAAGAAAAACCAAACCCGTAAAATTATAATTTGCGTACTTACTGGTGGTAGGACCTCTTGTGAGTCCGCACGGGTAGGTACCACCACCCTGCCTAGTTCTGCCGTGAAGCAGTAATGCGTTTCGGTTTGAAGGGTGGTAAGCAGCCGTTGTAACTGTACTGAGACCGTAGATCTTTTCTCTCAAGGTGAGTGGCGGCATTTACGTTATAGAAGTCTATGGGCTCCGGTAACCACTGAACACCAGGTGGGCCGTGAGCTCGTGGACCTATCTAAGCAATAAAAAAAATAGTGAACTTGAGACATTAGGTCCAAATCTCAACTGTATAGTATAACAGCTGTTCCTGCTGTATATGACAGCTGATTTATGTACCAGTTACAATTTATTATTATTAATTATAACAGCTTATTTACTTCGGAGCTTACTTAATGATTCCAAAACATTGTACAGAAAAGATAAGCCGTAAGTCAAGTTACATTAATGATGATGGTGATTAGCTCATTTTAATTGTTCTCTTGTCGTGTCTTGGTTGATTAACGAAAACTTTATAATTTTCCGCGGTGACTAGAAATTAAGCTTTTTACTTAAAATTTGGACTCTTTTTTATACTTAATCTTGTTAACTTTTTATTAATAACTCTTATTTTGTTATATTTTTAAGTTTTGACTGCTAAGGTAACAAATAATACTGGTAAATTTTAGTTGAGCCTGTTTCTGATACTGTTCGTAATCACTGACGGGTATAATCGATAATTACTATTAACATTTCGTGAAAAGGACTACGTTTGTGAAAAATATGAAGAATACTTTAAAATTAATAGATTCATGAATTTTAATATTTTTAAATAATGTTGAGCTCTGAAACACGAATTGAAATGAGAAATTAAAATACAGAGTAGTGGGCTTTGCGTTTTGACAGACGCGAAAATGTAAAACCGAATGTGTGTATGTAAATTATGTAGAATTAATAATGTCAAATGTTCCTCTACAATATTATGTTTTCAAGTGTGTATTTTAATAAATATGTTGTGGGGCATGATCTAAAAAGATGCGAATTAAAATTTTATTTTTTTACTTTTAAAATTAATTATTAGGTAATTGATAATGAATGACGTTGTTACTGTGCTCTTATTTAAAGGTTTATTTAGATATACACGAACATATCCATTAATGCACTAAATAAGAAACATTTTAATGAACATACTTAAAATTACTTTTACAGTTATACCTGACATTTAAGCTAACATTGGAAACGTCGGAAGTCGGAAATAATAATGATAAGATACAAGGTTAAATCGTAAAGTAGTTTTCTAGTATTCCACAACTCGCTAATGCCGTACAATATAGTAATTACTGTACAACATCGATCGATTATCGACGGTCCATTCTAGTCAGATGGACTATGTATTTAAAAAAAAAACAGAAATGCTTTTGCTTACTGTGCTCCGTCCAAACTGAATTCAATTTCTGTTTTGTTACTGCAAAAAATGACATAAAATGTGCCCGTTGTATTGAATTAGTGGTTTTTCAATACAGAAATAATCCCTGTTGGGTGATTTAGTATGATCCATCAACGTTAGTCGAGATTTTCGTATTCACAGCACGCTCCCTTAGCTTTGCATGAAAATTTGTTTCTTGTTTTATTTTGATCGAATTCATTTTGTATTTTCTATAAATTGAAATGAAAATTATCGACAGCTATTTCCATTTCAAAAGGCGCAAGCTCGGCATTCATGTTTATTTACGTGACGTTGAATAGAAACGAAATAATATTGTGTATTCCGTGCCCAAATCTAAATATATTGTATTTCATTAGTCCAAAAAACGAAAATATTTTTTCGTATCAATATTGTAATGATTGAATAAACCATGAAGTTCTTTTTGATTCAGTCATTTTTTTTATTTAGGACTCTTTACCTGAATGTGAATAATATTTACCACGAGCCAGCCAATTACTGCCGAAAAGTAAATATTTGTTTCGGCAGCGTAAGGCCTATGCTTCAATGTAGGTTGCAGAGAATATGTTCATAGTTAGAATACAGATAATTAGTTTAATGTTACAATAGCAATCATTGAAATATAGATATTACTAAACTACATTAAAATTAGCTTAAGCAACTGCAAATTCTGTAGAGATACAATGTTGCCAATGTGAGGTTTTTAGGGAGAAGACGGAGGAGGCGTGTGCGTTGGTTGATTGTTGCGTGTTGTCCTCCATAAACCTCATCGGAGCGGTTTATAAAACACTGAGTATGATTACATGTTTATTCGCGTCAGCGACCGCAGTGGGTCACTGCACGCTGACCACTCACTGACTAACGTATGTTGCTCATTACTATAACTGCATTGTAAGCAGCTAAGCAGGGCGGGGTATCATTCCCCCTACACCAACAATTCAAACGTTTAATATTAAAAGTCCTTTGAACTTATGAGTTATAGGATATTTTCAGAGTACAAAATATATTCACTTCGTTGGGTAAAACACGTATTCAATGCGAGAGACCTTCATATTAAAGTAAGGGTTATTTGGACGCGCTCACAATACAAGCCAGGTTAAAATTAAATTATTTCTCGCAAACTAAAAGGGTCTACCTGTTTACGAATATAAACAAACTTGAAGCTCTAAATTTGATGTTCATTTAGCTCCCGAAGTCAATGGAATGAATTGAAATTATAATATTTGTTAGTTTAGGAACATTGATAATTACTTTATTATGTTTGTGTTTAGCATTCCTTGAATTAATAATTAGTAAATTGAGTGTTTTATGCGAAACTTTAGGTATTTTCAATGAATAATTATCGACATTAAAAGCGCGAGATTATTGGGTTATAGAATTTACGGGTTTTAGGAATTATAATTATAATTTAATTATATTTAATTACTGGTTGTAGGGCATCATGTGAGCCCGTACGGGTGGGTAGCATCAATTGCCTATGCCTGCCGTGAAGCAGTAATGCGTTTCGGTTTGAAGGGTAGGGCAGCCGTTATACAGTGAAAACTGAGACTTAGAACTCATGTTTCACGATGGACCGCGGCGTTTACATGGTTGATGTCTTTGGACAAATAATTGGGAATTGGGGGGAAATAAGCTATTCCACCCGTTTTAGCAATAATTTTTTTTTATAAAAAAACAGCAGTTTTAAGTAATCTTATGTATGACAACGACAGTGCTCTTTTCCATTAGTAAGCTCTTGAAATATCAAACATATTAAACTATATAAAAATATATAATTGTCCAGAGTATGGGTAGCAGCATTTTTTAAGTACCTATACTACCAATGTGTTGCGATAACAAGTATCAGCGCCAACAGACTTCGATCACATATCTCAAGGTTGAATGCAACACTTATATTTGGATTAATATGTGCTCCGGTAACCGCTTAGCACCGGGTGGGCTGTGAGCCCACCCGAGCTTTGTAGTCGTCGTGGCCATGGTAGTTGTTATGGCCTAAAAGATAAGACGTCCGGTGCATTCGCATCATCGCAGGCGGGACCAATTTTTCTAATGAAATACATACTTAACAAATGTTCACGATTGACTTCCACTGTGAAGGAATCCTTCCACGGATGGAAGGATTCCACGAATAACATCGTGTAATAAAAATCAAACCCGCAAAATTATAATTTGCGTAATTACTGGTGGTAGGACCTCGTGTGAGTCCGCACGGGTAGGTACCACAGCCCCGCCTATTTCTGCCGTGAAGCAGTAATGCGTTTCGGTTTGAAGGGTGGGGCAGCCGTTGTAACTATACTGAGACCTTAGAACTTATATCTCAAGGTGTGTGGCGCATTTATCTTGTAGATGTCTATGGGCTCCAGTAACCTCTTAACACCAGGTGGACTGTGAGCTCGTCCATACAAATAAGCAATAAAAAAATATATGTGTTTTTGGAGATTAATTGAAAATAAGAATCATACAGCTTTCTATTATTATTATTCACAAAACTTTATTACGAAGTGGTAGCACCGAAAATATTAACACTTATTATTTATGTTTATTACAATGGCCACCAAATAGTACACGCCTTTCAGATCGTCTAGATTAATGGCGGTCGTCGAATTATTGTTCCGCCACTAAATTATCCATTGCGAGGTCACCCTTTGCGCGGACAAAACCTTGCGAACAGAGATTTTTCTGAATTTATTTACTAGCGGGACCTTAATGCCGCATTTTAGGGTTCTTTAGAGATTAGACTTTTCAGTAACGAACATTTGTGAGGCGAAAAAATTATGGAACTGGAGCAAAGAAAACGATTCAAATTTTAAGATTCTTTTTTTGCGTAATCTATATATTAATACGTGAAGGAAAAACTTCGTATCCCTTTGTACGAAAATTGCGCGGACGGAGGAGTATGAAATTTTCCACACTTATAGAGAATATAGAGAAGAAGTGCACAATGCAAATATTTTTTTTAAAATAATGCATAAAAGATACATTAAATCCATAAAAAAAACATTACACACACTACACACCATGTATTTGACGCACACACGCATGTATACTATTTATTGTCAAACTTTTGTTCTTGACGTCTGTCGTCAAATTGAGAATAGATTAAATATTGTTTGTCTTTGTTAATATTTTTTATAATGTAGTCTTTGCGAAATTTGTGATTATAGAAGTATAAAATACAATCATAATGGTGTACAAACTTACAATTCCAATTAATTATAGTCGAATTTCGACTACTACGGGACCACTAGTATCTATAAAATTTTATAAATATAAATTACGAGCATTATTGATAGATGTTATACGCCGACATTTTTTTTTCTTCTTAACTGTTGGCATCAATTTTCATATTCATTTATTTTTAAAGCGTCACACGTACAGTATATGTTATATATGTACATAAGCGTTTTATGAAAACGGGACGAGTACTTACGCAGGTGAGGTGATAGATCGGAGGTAATTGACGAGGGTCAAGCTCCCAGTTGCCACGTAACGGTCGATCCCGTTAACAAAAGCACACGTCGATAGCAAGTTTGAAAGCCACTGCTTGGATTACTGTCCTCTCGTGAGAACGGAAAATTTGATATTCCATTGAGCGTTATAAAAGGTACGTTCTATACGAGTAATTTAGAAAATCCATTTTGAATTCTATTCATTCGTTTATTTACTGATTTGTCAAATTCAAACGAGTTTCATGAAATCATCTTTATTCATCTTTATAGGTCTTGTTGTTTGTCGTTATTCGAGAATACATTTTGTGTAATTTCTAGATTTTCATGGTTACATATATAACATCATCCGAGTTCCGTGTGATAATAAAAAGGGTTCGTTTAAAACATTAACGTGACCGTAATGCGGAAAATATAATTAAACATCTAGATTAGTCGTTTAGATAATGAAGGGTATCATCAACGGTGAACTTGGCTCGGAAATAGGATTTTTTTGTATATTTAAAATTGTCGGATCAGACTGACGACAATAATTATCTCTGTACGGTTGAAATATTAACTAAATAAAAATTCGTTTTAAAAAGAATTATTGAAATGTAAAAATTGTATTTGTAAAGAAAACATTACTAGGATAACGTATAATATTTACTTTGGTTTGAGCAAGTCGTAGTCATAATTAAATCTTCTACAATTTATTTTCGCATTTTCTATTTTAGTTGATAGTTGAATTAGTTTTTTTTTATTGCTTAGATGGGTGTGGACGAGCTTACAGCCCACCTGATGTTAAGTGGTTACTGGAGCCCATAGACATCTACAACATACGTGCGCCATCCACCTTGAGATATAAGTTCTAAGTTCTCAGTATAGTTACAACGGCTGCCCCGCCCTTCAAACCGAAACGCATTACTGCTTCACGGCAGAAATAGGCGGGGTGGTGGTACCTACCCGTGCGGACTCCCGAGAGGTCCTACCGGCAGTAATGACGCAAATTATAATTTGCGGGTTTTTGATTTTTATTACACGATTTTATTCCTTCACCTTGTAAGTCAATCGTGAACATATGTTAAGTACGTATTTAATTAGAAAAATTGGTACCCGCCTGCGGGATTCGAACACCGTTGCATCACTAGATACGAAAGCACCGGGCGTCTTATCTTTTAGGGGCTCATAGCCCACCCGGTGCTAAGCGGTTACCGGAGCCCATATTAATCCAAATATGAGTGTCGCATTCCACCTTGAGATATGTGGCCGAAGGATGTTGGCGCTCATACTTATTATTGTAATACATTGGTAGTATAGGTACTTAAAAGACGCTGCTACCCATACTCTGGAGAATCACTTGACCACCTCGTGATTAAGCTGAATTAGTAAACGTTCTATAGTCAATAATCCAAAGTTAGGATTACTAATGTTACTGTACAGCCAGAAACAGACGAGTGACAACAAAACTGTATTTAAGCTGAGAATCGAACACGAATCCCATTGTAAAGTGGGTAGGGTTAACAACGAGGCAATCGATTCTAATTATAATTCCTTCCATATATAAAGGATACGGTTTTGTTTAAGATTCATGCAGTAGCTTATTATAGTACTTGTATTGTAGAATAATTTGGTTTGCTTGTTAATTTGGCGAGGATGAAGGCCCTGTGGTGTCGAGAGCGGTCGAAGGTCTAAATGAGCTGATCCTTGTTGATACCCTGTCAGTAGCAACATTTCATGAATCCATCCCTATCTAAAACCGTAACCGTTGCAACTAACAAGCTAATTATAATAAACAAACAAATAGAGCAGCTGAGATGCCCAGTGCCGAATTAATTCTACCAAAATATTGTGCTCTGAAATTAAATTATTTATCCCTGTTTTCAAATAAAATAGACAGCTAACTGCTTTCATTGATTGGCATTTGTTTTCTACTAAATGTATCACGTGGTTTTCACATTTAAATTGTTAATACGTTTTCCCGAGATAAAGAGTTGGCTCTCACTTTCCGATCCACAAACTATCAGTCTTAAAGCAATCGTTGCCATAGCAACTATTACAATGCGTATGCTTTTTAAGCCTTAACAGGCAGACGAGTGGGGCCCACAGATTGTGTTTGACCAACGTCGCTTGTGAACGCCAACGCTGACAACGAAACAGCTTAGCCACTGTCTAAAAAATCTCTCTTCGAATCTGGTTTGGAAAAGGACATTTCATAATGCTAAGAATACCAGTTTATGATAATTACAATATACATACACATGTACACGATCTTTGTTCGAGCTATTGTGAATGTGTAACAGTGAGATGTAGTAACATCTCTAACATCCCTGTGTAGAAGTATGTTAATACCCTGAACTATTATTTTAATCGTAAATCCTTAATTCTTAATAGCGATGGTAGTTTATATGACTGTTCACGGTTTTGCCTATTCCCGCCACGATGCAATAATGTTTTTCAGTTTGAATTGCCATTGATACTTAAGCCTAATGCCCCAGGTGTTTATGTTATGCTATACTCGTATGTTTTTTGAGCCGGGGATTGAATCGCCACATCTTCAAGCCCCTATGTTGGGGTTGTATGGTGAGTATGCGGGAACCTAAGCCACTTAGAAAACTCGATGCTTCCTAATTCAAGCATCTGATTCCGAGACAAAACTCAGAATGGGTAGAGTTGAGTGTGTAGCGTTAAGTGGTATCTGGGGTAGCTTCTTAACACGTGAACTCGGATCGTCCGCTGATCAACATTATGATTAGTTAAGACTATAAATCCTAGCCTATTTCTCTTTATATAAATAAAAAAAAATCCTTAAAGTTCGATCGATCTGTAAAGACCTTGAAATAAAAAAGCGACCCCAATATTTCGTTTTATTAGTGTTGTAACTAAATATATATACATATCTCCAAGCTTTTATAAAATCTTAAGAATTTTTGGGTCAACTTCATATTTATATTTAGGTGAACCTCTCTCACATTTACCAAAGTACTACTAATAAATAAAAATGAGGAAGAATGTCAAGAGAAAGCCTTCAAAGGAAATTTTAAAATCTTGTTTAAGTCGAAGGCGTGATTGACAAAAGTCGGGCGGAATTCGATATCGAGATAGTTGTTTGGTTAAGGCTTTATAGGGTAAGGTTGCAGCCGCTTTCCGCCACGGAACCGTACAAAGCGTTGTGGCTTCCCCCGATCGTAAAATCCATCGTTACGCTCTTATAATGGAAGCTGAGCCTATGCTTCTGAATTCCGAAACTGTGGCCTCTATGTAAATAAACCTGGAATTATTTTGTTTGTTTATCGTTTGATCCGTACATTTTAAGGAAAATACTATCGAAAAACTTTGTTATTTTTTTATATTCAGGCTTGTGAAAGGAGATTTTCCGCTCGACAAAGTCCTCTCGGATTATTAAGATTTCGGTCAGTGAATTGTGTTTAAGAAACACTTTATCTTTTTTTCAGTTACTGTAATGGAGAGAAACGTTATAGAAAATATCGTAGTCGTGCCATTAAACTTTTCAGAGTTTTGTCGTGTGGATAACGTTATCGAAAAAAATGTAGTGGATGGTCATCAATCAGACGGACGCCGGGAGTGCGCGTTCGAAGGCGGAGTGTGTTTTTGTTTGTCCTACAGCCGCTGTTCTCCTGAGTTACGGCTGTCTAATATATCTCTCCGTGCGGAGTGACCAAACAAAAAGATTGTATGTTTTCGATTACTTTCTCATGGTCTGTTCTCAGGAAATGGGCTAATCCTCTTCTTCTGTTTCTCGCTTTTAATATAACAACATTTTTGTATTTGAATAAGCGTGATTGAAACAGTTGAATTGTGTTCCCTATTTTAGTTATTTTACAGATGACTGGTATTCATACACATTTCCACTGACAGTTCTTGAAGAGTTTTTAAAAAACCGGTAAAGAACATAGGAATAGTTGCGTTTAAATATGAAGTCGTGTGAATAGCATCGGTAGTAATCCTATCTTAATTTAGGATTACATGCCACTCTTAATTCAGTGAACATTTGATTAGAGATGGACGAAGTGGAAACGAAAAGGTTAGTTACAATACTCAGACATAATTCAAACGAGGCCATTCCCGGTCACTACGACGTAACGTCAACCGGGCGACGGGTGTAGTAGCCGGTTGTGCTTGAAGTCGTCGTGGCCTAAGGGATAAGACGTCCGGTGCATTCGTGTTGAGCGCTGCGCCGGTGTTCGAATCTCAGGTGGATACCAATTTTTCTAATGAAATATATACTCAACAAATATTCACGATTGACTTCCACGGTGAAGGAATAGCATCGTGTAATAAAATTGAAACCCGCAAAATTATAATTTGCGTAATTACTGGTGGTAGGACCTCTTGTGAGTCCGCACGGGTAGGTACCACCGCCCTGCCTATTTCTGCCGTGAAGCAGTAATGCGTTCCGGTTTGAAGGGTGGGGCAGCCGTTGTAACTATACTGAGACCTTACAACTTATATCTCAAGGTGGGTGGCGCATTTACGTTGTAGATGTCTATGGGCTCTGGGCTATGGGCTGTGAGCTCTTCCACCCATCTAAGCAATAAAAAAAAACACACACACACACACTGCGGGAACAGTGTGCTTAGTGCGAATTTTTTAACGTTCTCGATAGCGTACAAGTTAACTCTAATTTGTATGCGCCCAGTGAACAAGCCCATGCGCCAGCGAAAAGCGCTCCTAGCAGCAAACGTAGGCAAACGTTCCAACTCGATACAGTTTTGAGTTAACTTTTACGCTATCGAGAACGTTACAAAACTCGCACTATTCACACTGATCCAAACTGGGCCTCGGGCGTTCGACCGGCCTAATGACGAAATCACAGGTCACGCCAACTACCAGTCCGACGGGATTATCTAATACAATTCGGTACATTGAAACACAAACCGGAAGTAAAAAAGGGACTAAATTAGATAACTGTCTATCCTATGACTTCCCTGACAAATAGTATAGTGATGAAATCGACATATTTGTTTGCCACGCTTCTCACTCAGCCTCACTTAAAATAAATTTAATATCCGTGATCCACACCGAGCTGTAGACCAACCACATATGATTTTTATTGAACATTAATTTCCCCCTTTTTCGTTGTTGATTGTTTGTTGTAGGTTTTTGTATTGAGTTTTTTTTTGTTTGTCTTAATTTTAATATTAGCTATCGATATTTTTATCTTATGCACAACCGCTCTTAAGCAAGATGTATTCATACCCAAAAGAGTGAATTCTATAAAAAAAAATTTTTCTTCTTCTAAATAAGTTTAACGTTTATGTGTGCAGATTTTACACAATAGTATTTCCTCCATCGTGGAAATCATCAGTAAAGATGTCTAAACTACGTATTTTATTAAAAAAATCTGTTTCTGGCCGCAGGATTTGAGTATCGGTATCTCTCACATCTCTCAATAGGTGAGCACTAGGCATCTTATCATTTTGGGCAACGACGACTACGAACTTACTATTTCGACCGACCATGTCGCGAAACTAAAAAAAGGAGATTAAGCCATAAAAGTGGTTTTAATTATATTTACAATGAAGTGTGTAAGTGATGGAAGAAATGAACTTATGATTGAAATAACGAATTGTTAATTGAAAATATGAAATGATAAATTGAAATGATAAATTTTATTCAAGATATTTGAGCCAGAAATTTTATGAAGACGTTGACGATGACGTCACTATAAGTTTTATTTCTATTGATTATTCAAGTGTATCTGTTCATGACAAAAAAACAAGATTGATAAATAAACAGTTTTTAACGTCAGCCCCAGCTTTAAGATATGAGCACTAAGAGCTAGTTTAGGTTTTACTTAGGCTTTGGAATGACAGTAAATATCAACAGCATCTCGATCAATTATATCGAATATTGCTTGAATAACTGTGACGGATCTTGAGGGAAAATACTTGTTATCGATTAATACGACATTTTCTTCCCTATGACCGCGTATTTAGCACATTTACAAAATATTAACTTACGAAAAACTAAAAACTACAACCGGTTCGCTTCACGTATTATTTAATAAGTGTTTTTTCTTAAGACCGTGTTGCCAGACTCATTGCACAAAAGTTACGTTCCGTGACAATAACCAATCCATGAGGGATTATAACCAAGAACAAAGATCGCGCCTAGCGTGTTACTTTATTTGATCGAGCCACGTGATACGTTAAAAGCAAAAGCACAAACATTTTAAGAAAAAGGATATTTGAAAGGGCGCCGCTACATCGCACGTGACGTGAGTCGAGGCAACACAATGAGATGTTCACGGGCCAGCAATTTCCGTAAATCTCTCAGTAAGTGAGCTCATGTTGCGCTACTCGAACAGGATTAGCCTAAGCTCTGAGAACTGTTTTTTCCCTCCACGATTCATTCGGAAGAATTGTGCCGGAAATAAATAAGGTGGGCCCGGAATGCGAGACTCAAAGAAAATGTACTACGATGGAAATACAGTCGAAGATATCAACCAGTTCAATTGAGGTACTTTTATACTTCGTTTCCATTCTAAAAGAAATTGTTATGGTTCAATACGTTCAGTTGTTTAAATAAATAACACTAGACGATGACGGTTTTTTTTTGATAACGCCATCTTGTTGTGTCTTTAAAGCGGCTAGTTGCCCTCAATTAAGAAAAATAGTATTATTATTCGCCAATAGATGTCGGGAAGAGTTGATTATTGAAAATACGAATAAAACAACATTTTCTGAAAATAAATCGTAGCTAGATCGATTTATCGCCCCCGAAATCCCCTGTATACTAAATTTTATGAAAATCGTTGGAGCCGTTTCCGAGATTCAGATTATATACAAGATATATATTATTAATATACAAGAATTGCTCGTTTAAAGGTATAAGATAATATCTTGAATACGTTTGAAGTAGCTTCCTGTTTCTCCTTAATTTTATTTTAGCTGAGTAAATCAGCATTTAAATCCGAGATAAGTCATCAAATTATACGAACGCTATGCTGTTTACAAATTGTTTCTGAAACGAGTCACGTTTTCATTTCGATGTAGGCGAAAAAAAAAAGGCCCAATTTAAATAATGTCCGCCACCTATCTCTTTTGTCTTCGAAGTATATTTCTGTTCCAAAACAAGCTGTTGACATGAAGATTTATGTACGAAAAATACATTGTCTTTCGTATGTTGTTTAATACTGACTTACAAAAATAACATCTGTTTGCCATCTAAAGTTTTGATTATTGTCTGAAATTTCGGTATTTGGAATTCGTGGTACTTATCGTAGGTCTGGTGAAGCGCACCACCAACCGAAGTGATGACCACGACCACTCTGCCAAGAGTGCATACGACTGAGAAGAAGAAAAAATGGTAGGGCCTTGTGTGAGCACACAGGAGTAGGTACTAACCACTACATTGCATGTCTCCGTCGCGAAGCAACTATTCGATCCCGTTTGAAAGGTTATATATACATACTATATAATTGAGATTTAGACTTCATGTCTCGTAGTGGGTGGTGGCATTCGAGGTGTATCTGGGTTCTGGCAAGGCTCTGGATTATTTAAAATCAGGTCGGCCGTGAGTGAGATTGCCGATCTGTCCTATAAAATCATAATTCAAAGGAAATATATGTTTGTTTGAATATTATTCTGATTATTGATTCGAATTGTCGTAAATAGTTTTCAAAGTGCTTTTTTGGTACCACTGTAGGCAAACGATCATACAGACCGTAAGTAGTCCCCGACGTTCATGGACATCAGCGATACCAGCAAAAAAAACCGCTGCCTAAATGCACAATATAAGACAATAATTTATTTTTCACTAGAGTAATATTCGAAGAAGTCAATCTAAGCTTTATTTCACTTGGGTTACGTTTAATCCATATTATCTAACAACTGATTGTTGTTATCCACGAAACTTCTCGGCTGAACTTCACACCGGGCTGGATAAAAGTGCCTTAAATTTAATTACAAGGAACACTTAACTTACAAGACTATCTACCCATCTTCTTTGTTTTATTCACAAAGAGCCACGGACTGCCTTTATATTAAGCCCCACGCTCAAGTTTTCCGAGACAAGACTAAGTGTGTTTTAGAGAATTAAAATGTTCTTATACTACATATTATATATACATACGTACGAACGAGTATTTCGGATAGTTGTTCTGAATAAATAGACAAGCTAAATTTTTTATTCCGCTTCGCTGGTTGTAAATGTTTCACTGTATTTTTTTTTAATAAATTCGCGATTGTTCTAGTAAATTCTTAAATTTGTGTGATGCTATGTTGGTCTTTATGATGAAACGTTAATTTTTGTGTTATCACTAGTACAGCTATAGAACGTTTATACCGTATATTTATCACACTGACCTCTATATGCTGACTTGTAGGGTTGTCACTCCTTGATTGTTTTTTTTAGCGCATTTTATTTTATATCACTCCCGGTATTCAGAAAGCTATTCAAACCATCGCAAATAATTAACGATTACGTTTTACTTACATGTGTATGTCCCAAGTAAATGTTGCAAAATCATTAATTTACTCAATAGAAATATATTGGTGTGTATGACAATGATTCTAAAACGAATTCTAACAAATAGAAAGACAGTCAACACGAATTGCTACATAAACATCTCAACTTCCAAACAAATTTGTAATTATATAAAGAGATAAAGCGACTTCGATGTAACCACGTCCGTCTTTCTCTGTGTGTTTAGTGCGAGTTTTTTAACGTTCTCGATAGCGTAAAAGTTAACTGAAATTTGTATGGAGTTGGAACGTATGCTTACGTTTGCCGCTAGGGGCGCTGTTCAAACTGCATACAAATTTGACTTACGACTGTTAACTTTTACGCTATTGAGAACGTTAAAAAGCTCGAATTAAGCACGCTGGTGTCCGAAAAGCGCTCGTCACTGGCGCCTGCGCCGTCTGAAACCTCTGCTCGCCATTATTTTCCTGACACGCATTATGACGTCACCGAATTCGCCCACTTAAGGATGTAATATTTTATTACCTGAGTTCGAATTCAGAGTTGTATTGTATAACGGCTGTTCCGACTTTTAAACGCTTGACTGATGGCACAAGTTATTGGTATCTAGCTGCGAGGGCTCAGAAGACGTCCCACCATCAGCAATTACGTAAATCATGATTTTGTCGGTTTTATTAACAGGTTATTCTTTCATCGAATCGAAATTCGATCATTCGAAAGAAATTGGACATGTCTTATTTTGGTATTTAATTGGTGAAATTGGTACCTGACTGAATCTGAACTGATTTGAACACCGCCATGTAGACATCGCGTTATATGAGTACAAAAGGCGACTTACTTTATATTCAGCGATTACTTTAAAATATTATTTGCCAGGTGAGTCATACAAAAAAAAATGTTGTGAGAGCAAAAAAATAATTTCACTTCATACGCTGCAACCCTGCTACAACTGGAGGCACTCAGTAACTACCCACTCAAGCTTCTCTAACGAACCGTGTTTAAAGCCTCGTTAACATCACTTGTCTACGACTGATGAGCCCGCCCGTCGACAAACTATACCCACTTATTGTTGTTACTAGAAAAATTTATCATGCTATGCAACATTTGCTTGTTATTATTCTAATCAAAAGTAAGTTTGAAATCAAAACTCTAGGTAAATTGTTCTAATATCTATATATATATATGTGGGATTCTCATTGTTCTTATTTTCTTTTTATGTCAATTTTATAATGTTGATAGATGTCACTGTGAAGTAAAATTAGATGATGGGTGAGTTGTCAAAAGGAGAAGTAAAGGATCGTACGACGTTAAGATTGTTTTAATTATTTTGTGTGAATTTCTGCGGTAATCTGCACCCTACCATTCATAAATCCCACAACTTTTATGGGGGCTCGTCCGGGATATGAAGAAAACATCGTGTACGGTGTAAAAGTGTGAATATTAGATGCCGCATAATCGCCAAGCAAGCTGTCAAACATCATCTGTGTCAATCAAGAAGAGAAATAAAATATTGCCATACTGAAAAAAATACCCGATATTTGGCAGAATTTTACCATTTGAGGGAACGACGATTATTTTATTCAGAAAATTTTATGAAGACGATTGGTTATTATTTTGGTTAATAAAAGACGAAACAATTGATACAGAATGGCACGACGAAATCAGAAAGACAATGAAGATTTGACAAAACCCAGTTCAGACGATATTACCTCTGGAAACAAACCACGGATTTCTTTTAATGACTTAGAGAAATCTATGACGCTCTTTACCGGAGATGATACCTACCCGATTGAGACATGGATAAGTGATTTTGAAGATACCGCTACGTTAATGGAGTGGACTGAAATAGAGAAAATTATTTATTCGAAAAGACTTCTCTCTGGTACAGCAAAGTTATTTCTGCGATCGTTGGGCTCGATAACATCATGGGTCGTACTTAAAGAATTATTAAAAGAAGAATTTGCCCCAAAACTCAGTAGTGCTACCATCCACAAAAAATTAGCATCACGCAAGATGAAAACGAGTGAGACTTACCAACAGTATTTTCTACACATGAAGGAATTGGCTATGCATGGGAAAGTTGAAGACGAAGCTATCATAGAATACGTGATAGATGGTATCCGTGACTCTGAAACAAACAAATCTATTTTATACGGAGCTACCGACATGAAACAATTTCGAAAGAAACTGGAAGTATACACACAAATAAAGGAAAAGATGCACCATAAGGCTGCTGCTCAGATTACGCCCACGACGACTACAGGACGCAAGCCCGTGTACACTAAGAGATGTTACAACTGCGGTGATTCTAGCCACCAATCATCGGCATGCACAAATGGAATAAAATGTTTCAA
>NW_021011600.1:926945-1010026 GCF_003987935.1 Bombyx mandarina
GAAACTTTCGGTTCTCCAGAGCGAATTATAACAGATCGTAATGCTGCTTTTACTTCTAATGATTTCAAAACATACTGTAACGAAGAAAACATAACACACTATGTAATAACTACCGGTCAGCCGAGAGGAAACGGTCAAGTTGAGAGAATACACCAAATAATAATAAACGTGCTGAGTAAACTCACATCAGACGATCCTGCAAAATGGTACCGACAGATTGGCAAAGTGCAACGTTGTTTAAATGGGACTTACCAAAGAAGTATTGGGATGACACCCTTTGAACTGCTTACTGGAATCAAAATGAGAGACAAAAGTGATGATATTCTAAAGTTGATAGAAAAGGAGAATTTAGTATACTTTCAAGACAAAAGATCAGAACTTAGAGACAGAGCAAAGCAAAATATTCAGAAAATTCAAGAAGAAAATCGAAAAGTTTACAATCGCAAAAGACGAGAAGCTATACAGTATGAGATCGGAGACCTAGTAGCGATTAAGAGAACACAATTCGTTCAAGGCTATAAGCTACATCCGAAGTATTTAGGACCATATCAAATTATACAGAAAAAAAGGAATGACAGATACACCGTGAAGAAGATAGGAGACGGTGAAGGACCTATTAACACCACTAGCTCCGCTGACATGATGAAACCATGGTCTAATGGTGATGACGAACAAGAACCGCATTCATCCGGGCCAGATGAATAATGCAGGATAGCCGTGTGGGATTCTCATTGTTCTTATTTTCTTTTTATGTCAATTTTATAATGTTGATAGATGTCACTGTGAAGTAAAATTAGATGATGGGTGAGTTGTCAAAAGGAGAAGTAAAGGATCGTACGACGTTAAGATTGTTTTAATTATTTTGTGTGAATTTCTGCGGTAATCTGCACCCTACCATTCATAAATCCCACATATATATATATATAAATGAATTGCTGTTCGTTAGTCTCGCTAAAACTCGAGAACGGCTGGACCGATTTGGCTAATTTTGGTCTTGAATTATTTGTAGAAGTCCAGAGAAGGTTTAAAAGGTAGATAAATATGAAAATTCTTTTTGTTTGTTTTAAGTTTATTTTATACAAAAGTTTAGGTCTTTTACTTATCGATTGAGGTACTACGAATTCTGCCGGGTCAGCTAGTTAATATAATTTAATTGTTAAAAATAACATAGTTTATGATGCTCAAATAAATATAAGTATAATTTTATGAGGTAGTCAAAGTTGTGAGTCCACCCATATGCCGCCTAAGATACTTAATTTTGCCGCGAAGTAATCCCCGTTAATGTACCTTACTAACTACTGTTGTTAGTGTAATTGTGCACAGGAAAAATTTTCAAGATTGTGTATTTAAGGTTTTGAAATCTAGTTTATCTTTCACGTGGATTAGCTAATCTAGCACAATGGAAGTTCAAAGGTCAAGCCAGTTAATAAGATATGAGGCTTATCTCGAGATAATGACGAAGTTTGTAAATAATCTTCCAGTTTCTCCCTCCATTAGCAACAAAAACATTGGGCTCATCGACTTCACTCAAACGTGCCTATTGAGATTAACCAAGTTGGACCGAAAACAAGTTAATTAACTTCAGTAGCTGGGAGTTCGTGACTGATGATGTTTATTGGATTGCCATCCAGCTTATCGATTATTGGGCGGGCGAATGCATTTGACCAATGCCCATAATTACCTATCCGAAGTAAAACAATAATTGATAGGCAGAGTAGTAATGAAGGCAGTGCGAACGATAATTGTTTTGAAATTGATTTGTTACTGAATTCACGATAACGTCAAACGAATTTCATACTTTTCACATTTTATCTAACTGCAATAAGTGCTTATAGGACAACTAGCTTTTGCCCGCGTCTTCGTTTACGTAGAAAGTGAAAATATTTTTGAATAATAGAATGATGAGGAGCTGTTTAAAGTACCAAAATCACGCTTTTTAACCGACTTCAAAAGAGGAGGTTATCAATTCGACCACCATTTTTTTATCTATGTATGTTCACCGATTTCTCGAGAACAATGATGACCAATTCTGATAATTCTTTTTTCCTTTTTTTTGTTCTAAAGGGTACACTTCCCGAATGGTCCTGTAATCATCAAGACCTGATGATGGAATCCTGGAAAAATCCACAGAAATCTATAGTTTTCAAAGCCTATCTTGAAATGATTTAGGTGTTTCTTGTTATTCTTCTTATCCCGTGCCGTCGCGCACCGGCTGGCCGGCGCCTTGTACCTCAATATTATGCGCTTGATCTTATTTTGCTGCGATGTTATTTTCAAGCTGCGATATCTTCTCATACTCATTAAAATACTCATAGTGAGATCCTCATTAAAATCAAGTGAGGGGAAATTGCTTTAAAATTAAATGCTTGTAATGAATAACGTGTTGATTTGGATAAGGATTAATATCATCTTTATTAAAACACCATCAAAAATAATGCTTTATTTTAGAACAAAAGTTAGCATAAAAAACGTTATAGTGAGCCAACCTTAAAATATGGACATATGCTGTTTCAGAATTCTTTTAGAACTTTTAAAGGGGAACAATTTTGTCATACATTATTTTAGCCAAACTTTAACCGTTTCCGTAGCGCACGCAGCGGAAGCTCTCAAAAGAGAAAACAACCCAATTTTTCAATAATTATTATTCAAAAGGTTTTATTGACTTTTTATAAACTGAGTTCAACCAAATACGAGTGATGACGGAAACTACCGCTCAGCCATCCGTGGCAGCGTGCGCCGACATATATTAGGTATATACAATTCTTATTTTTACCTTTTGAGACTTTAATCTCCAAGCTCGTGTTTCTACGAGACTTTATTCCCAGATCTCAGTAGTGGTCGTGACCGCAGTGTAATACAGTCGAGTGCCCTCAGAGGAAATGCTTTTTCTCGGTAAGAATTCGTAATTTTTCGGCGCGTAGAATGATTTCCCCACTGCATTCATGGCCGAGAGGGCCACTACTGCTTACGCATCCGAGGAGAACGACCATTTTCAAAATCCTGTTTCTGAAATTAGTTCACGTCCAACAAAAGTTTTTTTTTTGTATATTGCGTTAAAATTGAAAATCTTTCTACATAATTATTTTTTGAATCTTTTCCTTTTCTATTACTTGTTTGTGAATAAATGAGGATCAGTACCATAGTAATTATTTAGACTTTTATTGTCACACAATATTAACGTAATCTATGAACTACCTTGCTGATAGGCCAAGGGTAAGTGTCTTTAAAATTTTAATAACATATTGAAACTTCTATCTGCCTAACAAGCTGACTACTTAAAACAAAAGGGCTCAAAGGAAATTAGAAAAGTTTTAATTGTCATTATCATTGCTCAAGAAGGCACGCAATTAAGGAGTTTGTTCACTTTCTTTGTAATTAATTGTTGAAATCATTAAAAAGTACATAGCCGATGAGTTGAAAGAGAGATAGGGCCGGAAATAATTTTAAAAGATACAGAAATACTGTTTTGCTTTGCATTCAATAAAAATGTAAACGATTTATTTAATCTTAATTAATAGGATAAAGAGAGAGTAAAAGCACTTACTATTTTAAGAAGAGTATGAATTGAATATACAATAATAACAAAAACATTTAGTTTTATTAGTATTGAATAATTAATTCAAAGCTATGCAGATTAAATGGTAAAATAAACATGAACTTGATATTTGGAGAAATAAAATTAGAACAATTAAATAAATAAAACCAATGTCTGTAATTCGCTAATGCTACTGTGTAACATTTCACCGTTCACCGGTTTTACAAAAAAATAAAATAATGTGTAATAAATGTTGTGTAACACACATTTTAGTTTTATATTATCCATCGAAAATATCACTCAGGATAATAAATAAGTTATTTTCGTCTTGATATATTGATGTGCTCGTAAAAAGCATTTCGATCAACGTAGACAAATTTGTTATTTCCCTACATGTTCATCTGCAAAGCTACAATCGTGAGATTCTCTATCAGGTCAAAATAACACATTTCCTTGAAAATCTTTTCAGGTTTACGTAAGGCCGATGCTTGGCTCATTCGATACGTCGACGTGTGTGTTAGCGTTTGATTAATGTTCTTCTGAATCTTTTCTCGCTGCCTCGATTTTAAAAAGTAACACGTTACGTTTTTGCTTGTTCGATATTTTGTGATGTTACTTTTGATTTATTGTCTATGACGTTGTGGCGGTAGCCATCATACAATCTCTATATATAAAAATGAAATGCTGTTCGTTAGTCTCGCTAAAACGTGAGAACGGCTGAACCGATTTGGCTAATTTTGGTCTTGAATTATTTGTGGAAGTCCAGAGAAGGTTTAAAAGGTAGATAAATATGAAAATGCTCGGAATTAAATAAAAATAACAATTTTGTTTTTCCTTTGATGTGTCCCCCATCGGACGGATTCCTTTTGTTTGTGTTAAGTTTATTTTCTACAAAAATTTTGGTCTTTTATTTATCGATTGAGGCACTACGAAGTCTGCCGGGTCAGCTAGTACAAATATTTGACACATGCCTGAATCTCGCTTACGACATTTTCAAGATAAGCTTGCATATATACATGTTCCGTACAACAACATTCGTATAGTCGATCTACCGAGAAATATCACCCGCTCGGTGGAAGATCTTCCCTTTGTCGTATACTTACAATGTACTAGTTTTCCGTACATACATGTGAATTTCTACATGTAAAAACTGCACGAAAAGCTGTTCGCGGTTCTACGAAAGGGAGATGTGCATTTAAACAAACAAGGAGACAGACACAAAATAATTCTAAAAATTTATATTATCGTTCCTTAGTTACCTTTTTTATTTTCTTCAATTGGAATCGCTGTTTTATTAAGACTAATTACGAAACAAAGCTCATCTTAGTTAAATATTTATTTAGTACCAACGCATAAAGCATATTTGCCTCGGGATTTCACTGAGGAATTGTTTGAGATGACCCGATGTCCGCGCGGGTAGGTACCACCCTGCCTATTGCTGCCGTGAAGCAGTAACGCGTGTCGGTTTGAAGGGTGGGGCAGCCGTTGTAACTATACTTGAGACCTTAGAAATTATATCTCTGTCTATGGGCTCCAGTAAGCACTTAACACTAGGTGGGCTGTGAGCTCGTCCACCCAAAGCAAAAAAGGGTGCGTGTACTAATGTACGCGCGTAAGAAGTTATACTTTATTTTTATTAAATTTATTCCTTTTTTTTTATATTAAATAAATAATAATAAATATTTAACGTTAATAATTTAATAATATTTAGTATGAATTATATTAAATAATAATTTTGTCATTTATATTACTAAATAATGAATGTTAATAACACTTCTTTTACGAGTGTACATGCACGAAAGTTCACCTGCGGCAATATTCAGACTCGCCAAGTTACGTCGGTCGTATTGTAATGAGCGATTTAGTGGGCAACTTCATTTCTGTTAATTTTGTGTCACGGTGCGCGCGCATCGTAAAATTTCACTCTCATCAATTTTTCGTAACGCGCCCAAAGAAGTATAACTTCAATAAAAAAAATGCTCCGATGTCTATGGGCATCGGCTTCATCAGGTGGGCCGTATGTTTACGAGTATTTGCCTAATAGCAATCTTTTTAAATGTCATGTATTCAAAATGAGCCAATTTACAATTTTCTAATTTCTGCTTTATTAAACATTCTGCCATTATAGTATATATCTATTACTAAAATATGCACGTGAAATTTTGATATGAACCTTCCCTTTGGCGATTACTTTTGCTCCATGCTCGAAGTAGATTATAACGCTGCTTAAATATAAATGATTCAATATTCTAACCAACATTTCATTGCGTAATCCCCAGCCTGCTGTGATTAATGACAGATCCCTCCTTTAATCTCCCAAAATGCGACACACGCGTTTTTACATTTTTTTTTAACATTTCACGCAGTTTGATCGCACGCACCCTCGTCATTGTAACATACATTTTGATATAACGTATACTCTGGTGAAATTTTAGGAAATAAACAACACGTTTCGCTGTTTTAAGGTAATTGCCGATCGAGGTATAGAAATAAAATTACGTTTATTTCTTTAATAATAATAATATATTTTATTCAAGCCTCTTAAAATGCAAACACGTACAAGAAATCTTAACACTAGTATAATAATATACATGGCTTTTTTATGAGGTATACAATAACAAAATTCCCTGACTTTTATACTAGGAAAACCTGTGTTACTCTATGCTAGGTCACCAGGTAAAGAAAGTTAACCAGGAAGAGCTTAGACTCTTTGTTCATGAATGTTTCGGCCAAACATAGATGTAGTCTATTTTTCATTATTAAATGAATAGAACAACTAACGGCTGTTTCATCTTTCACCCCCGGGGAATTACTAGGAGTGCGAAAAATGGTAGATTTAGTAAAAAATATGTACAGGTATATTTTTTTATTTAAGATCATTGGTATTAGTGAATAGTGTTTGTACACGAATAGGGCGGGAAAGTAATTTAAATCGAGAATCCGCTACGTTCGTTTCTGCGGGTAGATGCTTCAGCCAAGAATAACAACAGAAGCGTAAAATAGTCATAACCTTCTTTCTTGGGCGACGCTGATCCCTTCCATATTTCCTTTACGCATTTATGCTAATCGACCATCTTTAAGTATAGGAATAAAAGAGGATCCATTATGTGCTTCAGCGTTGAAGCCATTAAACTGTTCATGGATATCTTATGTCGTAAAACATAAGAAGATGTTACAGATTGGCTTGTTTAATTTGGCTCCGTTTATCTGCTATGAAAAGATGATGTTGCATATAAATTCGCAAACAAGAGCTTGTCGATCATAGTATGTTTTAGACCAAACTGCTTCACAGATCTTTAGAATTTTATAACAATAAAATTGTTGTTGTTCTTACGGGAAATTTTTGGGCAGTAGAAACATCAAGCATTCCTTTAACGTTTTGTGGGCGTCGAGCGAATATTCTGGTTTCATCCTCACTGGTGGAAGAGTTCATGCCCTCTCAGCCTGAACGAGTTTGCTAATGTCTGTCCTAGCAAGACCAGTCCTTTGCTAAATCTACCACCGGATCGGAATCGCGATTCACTGAGAAGATCTGGCGAGAAACTCAGTAGCTTATGTCTGTGCTATGTTATGTCATTGCACATCATAATCTTCATCACATTCGACGGCTTGGACGTATAGTTGTGTCCAAACATCATCAGACAAAAATCCGGTGGAGACCACGAAAGAGAGCCTGTAATCTATTAGTAACATTTAGATAATTATATTAGTTTGTTCGGCTATTGTGGAGAATACATAGGCACCTACTGTCAATTACAACATAATTATATCCCTGTTATCCGTCAGTGGTTCTAGAATTATCACTTTGTTTTATTAGTTTAGAGCCATTAGAGAGAGATTAGTTTAGTGCCACTAAATCGTTAGAGAGGTAGTTAGGCTTTAGACTGGTTAGTTGAACTGTAAACTAAATGTAGGAGGTACACGTATAATTTTTATGAATGATTTGTGTTTAATTTGATATTGTTAATTGATCAAATTTAACCAGCTCATAAGCTGAGTTCGGTTTTGTAGTTTTGTTGTCAAAGTATTTTGAGTGTGAGTGTTGTAAGCCTCGCATTTACATACGCTCGGTTGCGTTGTTGGACAAGATAAGAGATTTAATGGCATCCTTAGCGACTGTGTTGCAGACGGACCGCCATTGTTGTGAAACAATTTCAGCGTTTTAATCGCTTTCCTGAACAATTTTCCGGTGGCTGTCGCGTGCACGCGTTTGTCTACTTATTGTTTTGTACTGAAAACAGGCTTTTTGTTCTCTTTGTATCACCGGGAGCTTTACGAGCACGGTTCGAATACAATTGTGTTTCCTAGGTAATTGCGCAATTAGCTTGTTATAATAATTGTTTGAGTGAGGTTGTTGGTTCTTTGGCACGAGTTTGCTACAAATATTCTAATATGAATAACAATGTACCTATTTAAGGTGTGCTATTTTATGTGGATTACTTTTATTTAATCATGTGTACACGAGTATGGCGAGTATGAATTTCGCATGGAAAGTTACCAGGTTGGTGCGAGTGCATTGACTAATGAACCAGATTTGAATTATTAATGATAGGAGATCATAATTTTGCGTGTTTCTGTTTTGCGTCAGTCTGTAATCAATTTATACAGTCGAATATATTTGATATAACCAATATACAATCGTAGTAGTTTTTATGTGCCTAAGTCTGCTTCATCTTTGATATTTGAGTCAATTCGACTTATTTCAGGCAAATAAGTACGTATCCAATATCTAGGGAGAGAGAGGGAGAGAGGGAGAGAGTGAGAGAGGGAGAGAGGGAGAGGGAGAGTATTCTTTATTGTAGACTAAAAAATAACTCTAACAAAACAGTATTTTTTATTTAGTATAATATGTTTTCCATTGAAAATGAACCAGTATTTCATTTCCGTTTGGGTAACGGTTCAAAAACACCTATTAGTATTAACTCATTCGCTTACGGCTTCCTAAATTCCAAACAAGTCATTTTTGTTTTCACTGATCAACCATTGTACCAACAACTATAGTCGCCTTTTTAATGAACATAAAAACAAAAAAACATTCAAGAACTTGATAAACATAACTTGATTTTGAAACTGTAACATTATCTTGAATAGTTCTTGTTTGTGCACACTTTGCATCAGTTTATGTAAATTTATTACAATATTTACTCGGCATACGTTTTCTAAAAAGAGTTAATAGTTTGCTACAGTTTGTTAAAGGCAGGATTCGGCTCACGGGACCATTCTCCGGGAAATCCCTTTGATGGAAAATGTATGTTGTGGTTGGACGCCCGTTACTGTACAATTAATTTCACCTAAATCCTCGCTACTGAATTATTCATAGTTGTGTAGAATATGAAAAAACTATAACATTTTTTTTGATCCTGTTTGTTGTTATTAAATTTTATTACAAATTATTGGTGCACATTATTAAACTGTTGGTGTTACGGTGGATGAGAAGACCAATTGTGAAACTACAGTGGTAATAAAGAAAATGTATAGTTTTCTTCTATTGAAAGGCACACCGGATTGCATTTGTATTATTTTAGGTAAGGAATAACTTTATCTTGGAAGTTTGTTCGTGAAAACGTGTGAGTAACGTATTACTTCCAAAAAGTGCATATTGAAAAAAAAATGCTTAAGTGGGTGGACGGTCTCACAGCCCACCTTGTATTAAGTGGTTACTGGAGCTCATAGACATAATGAGCAACGTAAATTCTGTCACCCACCTTGAGATATGAGTTCTCAGGTCTCAGTATAGTTACAACGGCTGCCCCGCCCTTCAAACTGAAACGCATTACTGCTTCACGGCAGAAATAGGCACGGTGGTGGTATCTATCCGAGTGGATCCATAAAAGTCCACCACCAGTAAAAGAATCGCTCGAAAGGACTTACGAATACACCGGGCGTTTAGAATACGACCATTTTTTTCATCATTTCTCAATAAAGTAGCAGAGCATCTTAATGTATATACTGATACTATTGGAAACTTACCGTGGGGCACTTTTATATATCTCAATGCGTTATTTGACGTTAAAGTATCTGATTGTAGCATGTTTGGTTGTTTCTTAGAACGAAGCGTGAATTACAGTGACACATTTTTAATGTTTTGAGATCTATTAGTTTGTAGACGGGGAATGATTTAGAACTTCCACTCTACCCGAAGTAGTTTAATTAATAAATCGTTCAAAATTTCCGATCTTATTATAGCTTCATCAAAAACAACGGTGTGAAACTACTCTGTGACTGCATTTCAAAAGTGGATTAATATTTTCTTTTTTTTAATGACCCCTGTTAAGGCGTTTTTTTAATTATTATTGCTAAGATGGGTGTACGAGCTCACAGTCCCCCTGGTGTTAAGTGGTTACTGGAGCCCATAGACATCTACAACGTAAGTGCGCCACCTACCTTGAGATATAAGTTCTAAGGTCTCAGTATAGTTACAACGGCTGCGCCACTCTTCAAACCGAAACGCATTACTGCTTCACGGCACGGCAGAAATAGTCAGGGTGGTGGCACCTACCCATGCAGACTAACAAAAGGTCCTACCACCAGTAGCAGAAATAGGCAGAGTGGTGGCACCTACCCATGCGGAATCACTAGAGGCTCTACCACCAGTAACAGAAATAGGCAGGGTGGTGGCACCTACTCATGCGGAATCACAAGAGGCCCTACCACCAGTAACAGAAATAGGCAGGGTGGTGGCACCTACTCATGCGGAATCACAAGAGGCCCTACCACTAGTAACAGAAATAGGCAGGGTGGTGTCACCTACCCATGCGGAATCACAAGAGGCCCTACCACCAGTAACAGAAATAGGCAGGGTGGTGACACCTACCCATGCGGACTCATAAGAGGTCCTACCACCAAAAATAAATCGATATGTTACATTCTACCTAGTCAGGTCATAAATTCTGTCACATGTTTAATGTAAAATAATTGAAACAAGTTTATTCATTATGTAACCATTCATATACCAAAATGAACTTAACAAAACATAGATTCTTATGACACTAAAGTTTATTCAAAATGACCTCCGTGATTTTGAATACAGGCCTTCAATCTGCGCGGCCAATCGTCTATCGCACCACGAACGAGGTCCATGTCAATATCGGCGGCTGCCTTAATCAAGGATGTCTTGAGTGACTCCAAATTGGGATGAGGCTTTGAGCACGCCTTTTCCTCCAAGTGTTGCCATATCTTGTAATCTAACGGATTCAAATCTGGACTGGAGGAGGGCCAGTCTTCGTGCCGGATGAAGTCGATTTCACGCGCCGCCAGCCAGTCTTGTGTGCTCTTCGCTCTATGAGCTGGCGCCGAATCTTGTTGGAATACCCAGTGCCTGTTATTGAACATGGTATGAGAAACAGGTTCCACAAGGTTCGTCAGGACTGTATTTTGATACACAACTGCATTCGTTTTTACACCTTTCTCACAAAAATGTACCTCTGTTAAGCCCCAATAAGAAACTCCCAACCATACCATGAGCGGGGATGGAAAATGACCTCGTTGGACACGCGGAATACGGTTGCTTGCTTCTTCACTACTGTGTGCGTACACCTTATCATTTTGTTTGTTGTAGCTCTCTTATACGGTAAAAAATTTTTCATCCGAAAAATTTTCTCGATATTTTTTTCCCGCGTACCGCTTCAACAAAGCGCGGCATCTCTTCAGTCTCAGGTCCATTAGACGAGCATTCAAACGATGTCCTGTTTTTCTTCGATATGCCCGAAGCCCTAAGTCTTCATTTAACACCCTTTTCACCGTGGTTCTGCTTAACCCCATCTGAAGGGCCAACAGTTTTTGCTTACGTTTGGGATTTATTTGAATTCGCGCCTTCACAGCTTTTATCACTGCTGGAGTCCTAACAGACCGAGGGCGACCGCTTCTTGACCTGTCATCTACACTAGAGTCTTCATTGTATCGTTTGATGGTACGATAAATGAATCTTTTGGTTATATTCAAATTTTTCAGTATGTTAAAAATTGGAATTGGCGCGTAACCGCAACGATGCAACGCAATAACTGCAACACGGTCTTCTTTAAGCGTCCACTCCATATTCAAAAATGACTAAAATTCTAAAAGTATACATTTTATTTTCATGAATAATTCGAAATTCGAATTCAATAAACTTTTTTGTGGCCAGCATTCTAAAAGAAAAGTTTTTACTGTGTGACAATACTTATACCTGACTAGTTATAATAAATTATCAAGTAATCGTAAGTGTAATGAGCATGCCTTTAACAAGTCTGCGATTTATTGTATGGCCTCTATTACATTAGGCATCTCCGAGGCAGCCCGTTATTAATGTACGTGGCCTAATGGAAACTGTAACGGCGTGGTCTTTTATTATCCTGACGTCTTATTATTTGACCGTGCTGTATTATTCAGGTGTCTAATATTTATTTATTTTTGAGTTTATAAAACTATTAGTAGTTTCTGGGCCTCATTGACTATCATCACAGGCGCTTGGATTAGTTTCCTGGTGGGTGTCAGTGGCTTTGTCCAAGATATTTAGGGTTTGTGTTTATTATATTTCCTTCCATGTGTTACCGGTTTTTTCCCCCTACCTATGCTGATAGCCTTGAGAGGTTATTTTAGCTTCTCCTTGACGTGTAGATAGGAGCTCACGGGGCTCTAACCGGGAGTGTTGGTAACACTGGCCCTAGCAAGAGCAGTGCTTCGCAGAATCTACCACCGGATCAGAAACGCGACCCACTGAGAAGATCCGGCGAGAAACTCAGTGGGCTGTGACTATGGGTTAGTTCACTCGTCGAGCCCTACATAAAGCGGCGGGTTTGGCGAGGACGGTGACCGGACCTTGTGGTACCTAAAAGCACCGTTAATGGATCGGGATGATCCGTAATGCCGTGCTTATGGCGATGTCGACTGTTTGCCATTCGGTCTACAGGATCGGGTATGAGTTACCGGTACTTATATGTAGCTAACACGGAAATAAATAATACCACGGGCCAATTGGTACAACCTTTTCTAAACTGCTGAGTCGCTCTGCTCCATAGTTTGCAAAATATGTCTTTGGCAGTAACCGATTCGTGATCTCGATCATCCATTTGCGCAATAAAAAAATGTACGCAATCCATTTTGACAACTTTCTGAAAAACCTAACACTTCAAGTCAGTGTTACGTACATGGTATATGCTATAAAGCGTTCGTACTAAATTTAGTATTTCATTACGAGTGCTATATCTAAGCGGGTTGAAGCAATAAAAAGGAAATGAATATCCAAGAAGAAATCGCCTTACATCCCTTCACGGTAAACGTTTCGGGAGGTTTTATTTCAATGGTAATGAGGACCAGACTATTCCGGCTCTATACATCGAAGGTAAGATATAGCGAAGATCTAAAAGGGGAGTTTACATTAATGCGGCCAGAGTTCGAAATGAAGCTTTTGTATGCGGTATCAGGTATAGATAGGGTGACTTCGAAATGCGAGTAAGAAAGGCGTGTCTTCATTCACAAATTAGGTCAATGGTCGTAATGGAAAATCACTGAAGTAGCAATTGTGTTACTGACCTACTCGAATATTTATTTTTACAACTTCGGCATGTTCTGCAGTAATTTTGTTTAAAAAAACATGCGACATTAATTGAGAAACTTCTTTTAATTTGAAGTCGATTAATAGGCAACTAACACGGTTCGGACCTATGTATGAATTTTTATATAAATAGGTATATATTATGTATTCTTCTCGTGGCTCTCTTAGTGTTTAGCAGTTAATAGATGGCACCTTTGACCTCCAGACTAGATGACAAAGGCTTAAGTCTATTTTAATAATGGTTATTCTTCCTTTCATTCCGTAATATTTAACTGATTTAGGTCAGAAAAAGGCAGGATTTTGGTACTAATATCGATGAACCATGTGAACCTTAATGAACCTATTATCAGAACCTATTGATCCAGCCTGTGGTATTAGTAGAGCGGTTTGCTCGAAATCAGGGTTAGTTTGCACGACAAAGGTGACGGTGATACTCGTAAATGGAAATTAGTCACTAATGCTTTTTGCGCGCCTTTCACAAGGCGTAGTCTTCCGGCAGGAATTGGAAGCAGAGGAGGACCCCGGTCTTCCTCTTCTCCCTCTTCTTCTCTGGAGGCGCGGGAGTCCGACATAATTCGGTCTGTTACCCCTCTCGACCGGGTATCCATAAATGTCCTCCTCAGCGTTAAAAAAAGGGTCATAAGCAATTTTCTTAAATCATGTTAAATTATGTAGGCATAACTTGCATTAGATTTGCCTTAATCTTATCTCTGTATGAATTTGGCCTGAAATTAAAATATTGTTTGTTGTTGATTGTAATACGTACATTTAATATTGTTTCGTGTTGGAGTTCAGGATAAAGAATAATTCTTCACCGAAATACTAATTAAAATAACAATAGCATTAAATAGTAGAATATTACGAAAAATTGTTACCTAATGAATTCACTATCACGATTCACTTCTTAGTTTTCTTGAGGTGATTCGTTCGTCGTTTCGCTTCGAACAGAACTGTCTTCGTGTAGCCTATCTCACGCTTTTATAGTCATTGGGACTACAAGTTTCCAGAACATTCCCAAGAACACTCTCGATACAACTGGAATTCGAGTATGCTCTGGACTTATCTTGCTTATGTCTATGTCTATGTTTATGAGTAATAATTGTGTGTGTTGAATCTTAATTTATGTAGTTTAAACAAGCTTCCGTACCAAGTTAAGTAATGCAAATGCAAAAACATATTCTCAAATTTAGCATGTCATGTTTGTGTAGGCCTTTTTATTAAAATGAAGGGTTTTGGTTATTACCAGCGTTACTTTTATACTCGGTGGGGTTAACGCACTCATCGTCTGTAAATGATTACGGGCTTTCCGAATAATGCACGTACACATATGAGTAGGTAACGCTCTTACAAGCCGCCGTTAAAAATCGTGCTTTCAAAAGCACCGAGATTTTTTATTAAGTATTCATGTGGACTATTCAGTTTCATTCACGATTCATTAGCTGAGTTTTTCATGTAATTTAATAGATGGAAATTCAGATGATAATTTTTGGTTCTTTTTTGGTTGGGATGTAAGTAAAAAAAAATACACTTTTATCATGTATCTATATTGGGGATCTTAGTTATATAATTTGTCACTAATTCAGTAATTAAATTAAAAACTACATGTACAAAAATTGGTTTTATATACACAAATTTTCATGCAACTAATCTTATTCTAAATGGTAAGTAGGTATAATATATTCGCAATATTCTCAGAATTTACAATACAATCGACATCCATGATGTAATTTTTGACACAATCAAGAAGACATACATTTTATTAAATATTAAAACCTCATATACGTTAAAGTTTACACCGCGAAATCGCTATTAAAATTACAAGTAACAAATTTAACAACTACTCATTTGCGAATTAATAAAAATTGACAATCATCAATGTAAAATTTCGTTCATTATTTAAATACATTTGAACAAAACTCCTCGATAGTGAGATGTTATGTAATTATTTTATGTATCAGCAAAACGGGACCTCTGATATGATAGTCTCCAAATATTTTGCTTGAACTTCGTTCGTAAATTGAACGTGGTGCGTCTCCGGTAGAGGCGACGCAATATTGGCACCGTCCTAAGATAACATTAACACTATACGATATTAAGTATTGTTTATATTTACACACACACACAGACGAATGAACGTTTGGCACACATAGGCGTTTCACGCTTACACCCTGGCCTTCATTCAAGACTACAGTTTTCTGAGCAAATATAGGTATGCAAAGAGTTATCTACAGAATTTCTCGTAGCCTCACCTACGATAACAGTCGCTTATAATAAGGTGAGTTCTTATTCTAAATATTTACATCTCACAATCAGTCGTAATTTTTTTATGTTTGGCAAATCGATCTTTTCTAAGTAGTCAATTTAATTACATAATAAAGCTTTCGTAAAACAGAATGTATAAAATTGCAAAGGAATTACTTGTTTGGCACTGCACGTCCTAAATAGGCCGGACTAATTGATATTAAATTTCTCATACAACACTCGTACTCTATAAGGAAAATGTATATGATGATAAAGTATTTCACAACCTGTCTTTGATGTCGGTGATAATTTTGATATTTATACAGTGTGAATTGAAACAGATCTAAACGTACTAGAATCAAGACTTTAAGGGTATATTGTCAAAGTTTTGTCAAGTCTCAGTTAGCAATATTTCTAAAGAAATCTAGAAGTTGCTGTCGTAGTCGGAGCGTCGTCGCGGGTAGTGAGCACGCGGGTATTCGCCCGTGTAACCGTATATTTGGGATCCGCCTCCTGTCTGTCCATATATTTGGGAAGCACTGAATCTGAAAGTAGAAAGGTATTTTGGAAATAAGCCAAACGCTCTGAGCAGTTTTTAAATATTGATAACCTATAAAATCTATGGTGTTTTCTTTTATTTTAGAGATTCAAAATTTGCTAGTGGTCGACGTATTTTAGGATTACATATCTAAATCCGAGGTCACATCTCTAGGATCGTAGAGACACCTTTTTAAAACGATTTATTGCGTAGATATAACAAACATGCTGCTGGTATCTACAACTACCAAACTTATAATACTCCTTGTATCAGTACAGTCCTGTTATGCTTATTGATGTTCCTTAAACACCGCATTGATCGTTTACATCTATAATATAAAATTGTGAAATTGTTTTTCTTACCCATAACCATTGTTCGTTGGACCATAAGTTTGTGATCCCCGACCCGAATCTGGCGTATAATGCTGCATATATTTCTGTAATTGCGGCGTCCACTCCGATCGCCAAGAGTCACCAGGGTTCGGGTATGCTAATTGCTCAATGAAAGCAGTTGACATACGCTGTGAAATAAAATCACATTTAGGGATAAAATGTACTGAAACCCCTTTTATGATATGAAGGGGTCAGATCTTCTGAGATGATTTGAAGAGTTCCATATTTTAAATTTCAGCCATATAGATGTATGTAGATACGTAATTTAAGCTTTTCAATCTAGAAATGCAATTCTTTTAATCTTAAGTGAGATCTTTATGGTTGTCCCAGCCACACAAAAAACTCAAGAAATTTAGTATTAGGCATTAAAATATTGTGAAAGCTTATAGTTTTACTACCTTTCCTGATGGAAGATAAGGTAAGTCCCGTTCTTTTAACTGATGCATGTCATCAAAGCCACCCATATGACTTTTGTCTAAATCTCGAAGCATCTCTTCACTCAACGGTATAGGTGCTTTTGCCTTGGCACTTTTTTGCCGATTCACCAACTAAGATAAATGAACACAGGAAAATTTAGTAGTATCATAATACATTTAAATTAAATAAACGAATATACTAAAGGAATTATTATAAAATATGTTTTATTGCTTACGACTGTAACTCCAAAAATGACGACGAATAGCAGGGAGGCTAATGCTATGACAATAACTGCAATGCCCCATTGAGGTAAAAGTGATTCTTCATCAGGAACCACCATTGTAGGCTCATCACGCTTCGGTAAAACTATAAAATATAATTTAAAAAAGTAATAATATTTAAGATAAGCTAAAGCTATTAAATCGAAAAAGAAACATTTTACCCACCAATGAATTCCGTATATGCAGGATCCATAACAAATTTACCTATCTCTAATTTTCCTGCCGATTTATCTATTGTTTTTGTCATTTTTTCGTTACTTTTTTTCATTCTATCTTCATCTGGTTGATCTCCAAGCATCACATCTGGATCAAACTCATCATCGTTTCGTGGTGTTGTTACCGTTTCGACTACTGAGCCTGGTCTAGCCTCATGAAGTGATTTATGGAATATTTTCTTCAAATCTAGCGTGTTTATTCTTTCTTCTACATTGTTCAGTTCAATAAAATAGTCAACCAGAACAGAGCCCTCACTGAATCCGTCAATTCGAATATTTTTATACCATTTTCTTAAATTATCCGATTTCGAATACACAGAATTGAGCTGAAATTAAAATAAAATACTTATTTCTCTTAATTAAACTAAACGGCAATACTTATTGAAAATACAAGTACCTCTTCTTTGACATCTTTTGCAAGATTTTGCCATTCGTCGGTATGGTGATCTAGTAGTTCGGGTACCCACTTGACTCCTAAAATAGAAAAAAATAAACAATAAATGTTTTAAATACTTATTGTAATTTACAGTTTTCTACAGTGTAAAAAGAAAACATAAGAATGATGTTATTTATGTACCTGAAACAATTTTGATAGTAGCTGCTATATCACATTCTTTACGGCATACACCGGGAGTAGTCGAAGGTGGTGGTACTGGGGTCGTAGTTGTCGTAGTCGTGGATCGTCGTGTCGTTGCTTCAGTACTAAATTCAGGTAGTGGACTTGTAGCAGTTGCATTTCTCTGAGCTTCCAAGAGCTTTTCAATCGAAAATGGAGTTGTCGATGGTGAAGGCCAGCCCGTGAATTCAGTTGAAGCCCTATAATTAATAAAATAAATAATTGTGTTAATAGAGAAAAAAACAATATGCATTTTAACGTACGTGGTGGGATAAAAGTAACATACCTGGTGGGCCATCCCTTTTGTATCTTTGGTGTAACGGGTGATGGACCTAATGATTTAGGTGTAGTAGTTTTCCTATTGACTTTTCCTCCTGGTCTTGAAGGGAAAACTAATTTGATACCCCCTGGTGCTTTGGTTGTAGAACTAGACGAAACAGATTCTGTATCTGTATCATTTAATTTAAACCCTGGTGGTAATAAGTTGGAAACGTCGGCAACGGTCAATTTTACAATTGGACTTTCGTCTGAATTATTTTCTGTTCCGTTCAATTTGAAACCTGGAGGTAATAGCGCTCGGATGTCGACAGGTACTGCTATAGGTTTTATGACTTCTTTTGGTTTTGTCTCTGTTGTGGCGCTTAAATTAAATCCTTTGGGCAAAAATGCTGATATATCCACAGTATCTATATTATTCAACAAACTAACCGTTGTCGTTTGATTTATTAGTGGTGTTTCTGTAGGATTTTTATCGCTAGGTGGTAGCAATGTACTTGAATCGTGCTTTTGGATTTTTTTCACCTCTTCTTGTGATTTATGTTCTTTCGGTCTGTATTCTTTAGGAAGGAGTGATTTATCATCTAGAATAATAACCTTATTTTGACTATTTATTCCAGATGATCGTGCTTGCGTACTATTTATAATTGGTGCTCCATTAACACGAGGTCGAGATGTACTTGTTGTAGTCGTGGTCGAAGTAGTTCGCTTATCTTTGAACGATGATCTAGGTTTATATCCAGCAGGTAAGAGACCCACAGGCAATTCATCCATTACTGTAACTAATTTTTTCTTTGGTTTCGGTGTTGTGGACGATGTTACTCTAGGTGCAAACTTTTTGACCATTACTGGTAACGGTTCTGGTGCAGATCTAACTGTTGTCGACGGTGGCTGAGTACTCTTCAAGGTGAAAACATTTGGAACTGCAGGCGTGGTTGTTGTTGTTGTAGTAGTAGTAGTAGTAGTTGTTGTTGTGGTAGTGGTAGTAGTAGATGGTGTTGAAGTTTTTTCAGTTGTAGATTCTGTTATAAGTTCAATATTTTTGTTCTCGTTGTCTAAACTTCCTGATAAAACAGCACTAGATAATTCTGACTGTATACTATCTAATTTGTCATTAATGTTTTCTGTTGATGAACTACCACTGCTAGCACCAATGTCTTGTTTTGGGTCTCTGGTTACATTTTCTTGATCTTCTTCATCACTGTCATCAGCTAAGACTTGTTTCTTTTCTTCTTGTTCGACAGTTGGGAAAGGTAAAAATCGAGCACCGGAGACACTTCGACTTGTTTGCACTGAAGCAACAACAATCCAGCTTTCTGTTGTGATCGGTGATGAAGAATCATTCTGATGATTCTTAACTGTGGATAACATCGTATCAGTTTCTGTATTAATTTTTGCAGTACTAGGAGCATATGTTACATCAGGAATAGATATAGTACCATTCACAACACTTTTCGTAGTCACAACAGAAACTACTTCTTGTCCTAAAATAGATGGTGGCTCAATAGAAGTTATTTCTTCCGACACTGGTATATAAGTATTAGGACTTGTCAATTCTTTTTTACCATCTAACTGGTCTATTACTGTTGTGTCAACAAAATGCTTAAAGTTATCATCTTTAACCATTGTATTATTAGGATTCGTTACAAGGACATCGAAAGCCTTTGTCACGTTTGTTTCTACACCATCTGTGGAGCTTTCAGGCTCTTCCGTAGAATCGTAATCATCATAAATATCGGTTACATGTTCAGAGGAATGATGTGGCGTCTGCACAGTTGGTTTGACTTCCGAACTATCTACATCATCGTAATACTCAACAAATTCCTCGTCATCCAAGATATCATCATTATCCTCATCAACGTGTGTATTACTAGCAGTGGTAGTACTTGTTGATATAGTTGTTGGAGCAGGTGACGAAGAGCTAGTTGTTACTTTAAGGAATTGGCTTTTATCTGAATTAGGTACATTATCGGTATTCATATAACTAGCATCAGGCTTACTATCGTCAAATGCTTCAGAATCATCAGTTGTATTAGGTTTTATGACTTGAACGTCATGTGAACCCTGTGTGTTTTTCATTAATTCTCTAAAGGTACTTAAATCGCTAATTTCTTCTTCAAGAAGTGGTTCCAAATCTAATAAAGCTTTATATTCGGTAGAACTATGATATAATATGTTAGCATTCGTTTTTACCGGTGTCAAATTGTTTCTTGTGTGGAAAGGTGTATTTTGTGAATTCGGTTTATTATTGGCTAGCGGAGGAACAAAGTGCGAAAACCTTGCAGGTTTGCCATTCAATTTGGGCTTGCTAACAAGCTTAGTAGGATTGTAGGTTGTAACTCTGTGCTGATCGAATAGGTCTTGGTTATCAGTGTCAATATCTATGTCATCACGAATTAAATGTCCATTCTGAATGCTGGTTTTTAAACTGTTACTACCGTCAAATGGAATGTTTTTGAATCTATTATTTTGTAAGTAATCAATATCGGGATTGTTTAAAGTTATTTGACCCAGAAACGTTTCTGGTTTCGATGGATCGTTTTGATAAGCGACCGAGTGGATTTGTGAAACTTCAGGTCGTTTTGTAGAAGCTGGATGAAGTTGAAAATTATAAGGTAATGCAGGTCTAAATCTCTGCCGCTGCGGCGTGAATTCTGGTTGATTAATATAGTACTGGGCTCCAGATTGACTCCTTCCTGTAGGTAGTTGAAACGGTGATGGATTTTGATTGTAGTTTGGGCTAGGAAACCTTACGTTTCCTTGATTATAAAGCGGTTGTTGCGAGGGCCTTGGGATTCTATAACTATCACCGTGTTCAAAAAATGTCGTCGGTCGAACATTTGAAAATAAGGGGGGTTGAACTTGAGCAAAACTTCGTTCCACCAGTGGATAGTCGAAGTCATTTTCATCTGAAAAAGAAAACCAAAATGAAGCAATACTTAATAGTAGTAGTCATAATAACTTGTAATACGCATTTACAACTATGAAATCACAATAAAATATTTATACCTGCGCTACGTAGTAAAAGTCTACTTAGATTTAAGTTCAAGTATCTTTCTGCCATGTTGTACGGTCGGAAGCTTAGGCGGGTATTTTACTATTGACGGGGTTGGAAATTTGCAGATAGACGTCTATTATTACTTATTACATTAGATGGTGTTTACGTTGCTATTCAAATCGGTACTATTAAAAAATATTGAATTAACTGATACCGTGTTTTATTTTATTTACTTCATTTTAAAAGACAAAGCATTACCACTTTTTTGCTCCGTCCTATGAGAGAATAATATACTAATTGACTTTAGTTTTCTTTGTACAGAAACAATGCTATTGGAAACCATTTTGATGCAATCTGGACGAAACTTTTTCCTAAATATATAATATTTCATTGATCATAAAAATTAATAACATAAATTATAGCTACATATGAATATGTTACTTATCTATCTGCTTATTTGTAATGTTCGCGCATTACTGTTTTGCGTTTACGTGTAATCGAAAGATATGACGCTTCAGAAATTATAAAGAACATGTAAAGCGAATGAAGTAGCTATAATATATTCTACTTAGAATACACGTTTGCTTGGCGAATATAAGTTACGATTTGGAACAGGCGACGTGTCGCGAAAATATTCCTCGAAAAAATGAAGATACGCCGGATCCTAATCACATTTTATGGCACCGTCGCCAAATTATTATGCCCTCGGTTTCGGCGTCCACATCGTCGGAAGAGATAATCTCGGGGAAATTACTTTCTTGCGGATCATATCCCTAATTAAGAATGGCGGCGGTCCTCATCAGGGTTCGACTTGAAGCATCGTTGAGCGTAATAGGAAATCGATAAATTGGCTCGCTCATAAACTACACGAGTCTCAGGGATCAAGTTTTTAACAATGTAACCGATTATTAAGGTTATCGTTGCCGCGATTTAGCTTTTACTTACGTTTGGTTTTCGAAGTTGTAACGAGGTTGATAAAAACAGCTAAAAATTAAGTAAATCTATGTCTTAGATATCTTTTTGTCTGGGGATCTTTGGTTTCAGTCGTGTTTCAGTTCTGGTTATTGGAAGTATTCGAGTGACTTTGACAAAAACAATCTACAATAGTCGAATTATGAAATCGAATTCGTTGACTAATTAGCTGTCAGTTTCAAAAGGATCAAAGGAATCGTTCCCAGTGCGGTCTTGGAGACGTCGATACATTTTTCCGATGAAGTTAGCTGCTGCGAGAAGTGAAATTTCCCCCGGGATGTGCCATGTTTTGAGGTTATATCGCGCCGAGGCTAATGTTTGCGAGTCGATGTTTGCTTTAGCTTTGGACATAGTGTTAATGTACGGTTTATTCAATCCCTTTCAGAGACCAGTGTTTGTGTTAGCTAACGCGTTTTATGTCTTGTTTCCATAACCTATATTGTGTTGGTTAAAATAATAAAAACATTAAAAGATTTTAGGAAAATACTGTAAAGTTAAAATCTTAAAAGTATTGTCATTTTATTGAATCAAATTTGATTGTACGATTTTAAAATACCTATGATAAATGATGTAAAGATATTAGCGTAGCGTTCGTGGTTCCTTACGCGATAGGATAAAATATAAGTTTCCAAAGTTTTAGTGCAAACACCAACAATAATCTCATGTAACACCCTTACATTTACCTAAGTGCTCTTTATAGTTTTCCATTATTGCATAGCAAGAACTTTAGTTTACTTATGGCGTTGTGATGATCCCAGTAGATATTAATCTCACTAGTCTATTACCACAGTCTGTTTGGACAGGACCGTGTTCTGCGGTTGCAAATCTTTAACGATCTTAACTTAACTTATGTTAACAGGAATTGCCATTAAAGTTGGAGACTGTTGAAAGTGATTATAATATTTTCCAAATTATTTTTATTTAACATATTTTAGCGTCTAGGAAAGACAATCACAGAAAGTTTTGTTTGTTTTTTTATGTGATTATTGTGAGTCTGTATGCTTGAAGGGTGGGATTGCCGTTACGTAGTGCAATTGAGACTGCAATCTCACGTCTCAATGTAGGTAGTGGCATGCATTTCATGATGCCC
The DNA here is from genome assembly GCF_003987935.1 of Bombyx mandarina. The sequence goes on from NW_021011600.1 coordinate 950,049, forward strand.
TTGGACTTCGGTAACCAATTAATAGAAAGTCTTTCACATGTCTGAGAAAATAAAGTGCATTTTCTGTCGGTCTAATGACGCAGGATTTCCATGTAACACAGTAACTATTTAACAATGCGGTTGGGCCGTGGCTTGGCCAATCAGAAGAAGAATCGCGCGTCTTAAAGGTATTAAACCAGTTAAACCAGTAACTGCATTTGAACTTCGACCTCATATCCCGATGTGGACGGAAGAATTTATGTTGTTGCTTCTAAAAAAATTGGAGACCGCTTTGGACTAAATTGACTGAAGGCATCTTGGCTAGTGAAACAAAGCCAGATAATGGTAAAAATGTGTTAAAGTAACGTATTCGTACTAATTTTATTAAAGGCTAAAGTGGGAATGGGCCTGTCACGTCTATCGAGCCAACGACGCCAGGTGGGGGAGGAAAGTCCTAGAATGGAGGCCACGGATGAGTACCAGGAGCGTGGCGCGCCCTCCAACCAGGAGGACCGACGACTTAGTGCGCACGGCGGGAAGTCGTTGGATGCGGAAGGCGGAAGACCGCATTCTGTGGAAGGCATTGGGGAAGGCCTATGTCCAGCAGTGGGCAAATAAAGGCTGACGATGATGATGATGATGATGATGATAACTAATTTTATTTTGTTTTTAAAAATCGCAACATTAAAGTCTGCAGCAATACGTAATTGTTATTGTTTATACAAAAGCGGGACAAATTAAATAAATCGCGAGTAATTAGAAGGGCGCACTTGTACCCTGAGCACACCTGCACCTGACGTGTATGAAAGGGACTCTCAACTTTATGGCTATACACTCGGCGTTTTTATGACTTTGCTTTTTACATTTTAAAACTTCCGCATGCAGGGAATTATCAGTGTGTATCTACAAAATAAAAAAGGTATGTCATTACATAACAAGTATGTTTGAAGTGCTTAGAAAAACTTTTCAAGTCGAAGGACAAGAACTACAAGAGAAAATTGAAAAACAGTATTAAAAGCGGTGAACCCGCTGAAATTGTACTTAAACATTTTCTATTTCGTTTCTTTTAGCATTTAATACATTAGTATAAGAATGGTGAGAAGGGTTGCAAGTTGTGTGCTTGTTATCTATCTCCAATTATTATTTCTGCCGCGAAGAAACTATGTACCCGGCTGAAGAGCAGGATATCCTTTGAATTAATTCCGCGGATACTACGACGTCATATCTCAAGGTGGGCGATGGTATTTAGAATGTAACATGTATAATCTCCGGTAATAATAAAAAAAAATTGGAACCAGACTGAAAATACATTTTTTCATCTTCACTAAACATTACACGTTACAAAATGTAATTGACATTTATTTGACAAATGACGTAGCGCAATCCAATTCGAAAATAATGAAACAGGTTGCTTTTTCCTGGCACAAACAGTTGCTGTGATTCAAGAACTCCAGTCCATAAATCGCCAGTCGATTTATAGATCCGTTGGTACAAACCCGACCCCGCGGAAGATGTACCCGAAATTTTCATGTTATTTACATTACCTAAAAGGCTTTTTTACAGTGCGAATTTAATAGTGCGAAAATTCACCCAAAACTGTTCAGCGATATTTAAACTTATTTTTAGCTGACTTCAAAAAAGGAGGAGGTTCTCAATTCGACTGTAAGTTTTTTTTATGTTTCTTACCTCATAACTTTTGACTGGGTGAATCGATTTTGATGATTGTTTTTTTATCAGAAAGCTGACGCTTTCCGCTTTCCCATTTTAATTTAGTCCAGTTCTGATAATGGTATCCATGAGAAAACCAGAAAGTCATAAATTTGCATTAAGGACATGTGCGACAAATTGATGAACAACACAATAACTCAAGCCAACCGATTTCGATGATTATTGTTTTTAGTGTATACTAGCGACCCGCTCCGGTTCCGCTCGGGACTTTAACAACAATTTCAACGATATTTGACGTTGTATAATATTTATTATTTTTTTAAATAAAAGAACACTTATTGCGGCATAACTATAATAGTTATACATAAGCTGTCGCGACACTCGTTGTAAATGATAATGTGTTCTACAAAGTCGTAGCACATTATTTTATTTATTCTATCATGAATAATTTTCGCAGGGCACGCGATGTAAAGAATATTTTAGGTAATTTTTTTACACCTTGGGTTACATTATTGGAGCTTTAGTAAGGATCACTAACTTTTTTCAAAAAAGACTACAACCTATGTCACTCGGGAATAGTGTAGCTTCCAAATAGTGAAAGAATTTTTCAAATCGGTTCAGTAGTTTCGGAGCCTATTCAATACAAACAAACAAACCAATCTTTCCTCTTTATAACATTATTATAATAAAGATTAATTTGTTTTGGAATATATATTTTTTTGTTATTTGAAGTCAGTTTTTGTTAAAGCATGTCTATTTACAATTATTAATCCATTTAATTTAAGTTCAAGTATCTTGTTCGTGTCGTATTTCTCGTAAGCACCGTGAGCCCCCTTTCTAGAAGCTCCAATAAAAGGTCAAATAAGGTCATGTAACAAAAGGAGATTTTCGTATATCCTAACTTATAGTGCGACTTCGAGTATTGTTTAATACGAGGTCATGAAGTCCTCTGCCAATGAAACTAATGACGAAGTTAATTGTGGTATAAATATGTGGTCAACAGTATTTCGACTTGTGATATTAATGTAAGGTATGTAGATATTTATATACATAATATGTGTTTATTTATTCGTAAAATATTATCATAAAGAAGAGTTGTGTTTTAAGCAAGCCTAATACTAAATAAACAACTTGGTTATTGTTCTACACCTTTATAACTTTTAATATTAAAACAATTCCTGTTACGGGATCGGTGTATCAATAACTTTTATCCTTCGTGAGAAGGGTTAGCGCAAGGCAGCTCTTGATAAAGGAATTTGTAATAAAATAGGCCTCCGCAAAAATCGATCACTCTTATTTTTGGCTCGTGAAAAACACGAAATTTAACGAATTTCTCAACATTGCTGTTACTTAAATAATTACATTCACCGAAATTTATTATTATATCGGATTTGTTTGTACAAGAGACCACGATTTTAAACTGCAACTAGATTTTTTAATTTGATTGCTGTAATTTCTAAATAGTTTCTCTGAGTATTGTGTACTCAATTTTTCTTAAAACCTACGTGAATAAATGACTTCATATGACAAGACGTGGTCTACAGTCTACACATACATTTTATATCTGACTTCTTACTAGTACCAACGTCAGGGGAAGTTCGACACGGGTGGGTGGAATCCGCCTAATAAATGCCACCTACCCATATATTTTGGAAAAGGATCACGTTTTATATGGCATTTATCTTGCCCCTATCCACTATGCGGTATTGGATATTGGCAAAATAGATTCCGTAAGAGCACCTTATGTAGTTCATTCACGTATGCCGTTGATATCTCTAAGTCAGACCCGTCCTTTGAACGGGCACTACGAGTACATCCTGTCACATGGTGTGCGTTCACATGACTTTTCTTTTATGTTTTTTTTACGATTTATCATTTCAATATTATAATATAAATATCGTTGCTTTTCTATTATCTTACTGCTACTTAAGTATATTGTTCTGAAGGTATTGTCGACATTATTTAATCAAAGAACTAAACATGCTTTTACCTTTTACTATAAGTTAGTGTTTTGGGTGATATAGAGATAAATTAATCTAGAACATGCAGTAAATTTAGAGCAAGTTTCATCTATAATGAAGTCTGTTCCGGACAACCAATAGGTGAAAGAATATAAATATTCATAGCTACGATAAGGGCGTGTAATTAAAAATGGTTAATCGTAAATCAAAACTATCAAACTCTTTCTTCTCCTACTTTTATCTCACTTACGGCACAAAATGATATGCATTATTTGATTACAATATGGATCTTAAAACGTCACGAATTTCTAAATTTGAAATGTCAAATCCGTGCTTTTTCATTCTAATTAGGGTTTTATTCGTTTATAAACAACATCGGCCTAAATTTTGTGGTAATTTAAAGGTCAAATGAGCTAAGTGGAATTGGTTGCATGTTTTCTTCCTGTATTCTATGAGACAATTAAAAGCACTTTTGCTGTTTACTCTCACGTTTTTTTGTTCTTAAATATCATATTATTTGAATAGTTTACAGTTTTCGTGGTCACGGACGTCAAAATGCCTGACCGCATGACACTATATTATATTCCTTCGTATATTTCGTCTTTTGATATTCCTTCGCATGCTTACGACTGACCAAATCCGAAGAAAATACTATATTCTATTATGTGAGTAATCTTTGAAAAGGTGTTCATAATCTACGGTGATCATACGTTATTAGGTCGTATGTCTTGGTAGCGGTAGTATAATTACTATAATTTTTAAATAGCATCAAATTTAAACTAATTAATTGTTTAGTATTTATATAAATATCCGATCGATGTAAAGTTTCATTTCAAATATTTATCTCTGATAGTATAGGACTAAATAAAGAGAATCTTCAGTATACTTCTTCAAAGAACAAGGAATGCCTTTTAAACCTATTTAAATGTATTTTACAACACGTATTTAAATAAAAAATAAAACACTTTCTGGAATCAGTTGAAATTCAGTCTTATCTCGGCTTAGGTGCATTTCCATAAATCTACCTACACATGACGCCCAAGAATTCTACATTATGCTAAAATATAAACTGCGGTGTGTGGAACTACTCTAGAATAATAAATAAATAGAGCGAGCGCCCGTGGTTTCTGTCGGCATGTGGGCGACGGACTTGCACTGTCCGCCCACATCTTTGGACAAACACGGACTATATGTCGTTTTGCCTATTTTGCTAGTAGTAACGCTAAATCTAGTAAGCCGACGTTGCAAGGTCAAGCGACTTTTTTTGTACGTCTACGTTCTGAAAACTACACGCGATAAAAAAACAAATGTATTCCAAAAAAATGTATTATTACTGGTGGTAGGACCTCTTGTGAGTCCACGCGGGTAGGTACCGCCAACCTGCCTATTTCTGCCGTGAAGCAGTAATGCGTTTCGGTTTGAAGGGGGGGGGGGGGGGCAGCTGTTATAACTATACTTGAGACCTTAGAACTTATATATCAAGGTGGGTGGCGCATTTACGCTGTGGATGTCTATGGGCTCCAGTAACCGCTTAACACCAGGTGGGCTGTGAGCTCGTCCACCAAATAAAGCAATAAAAAAAAATTTAAAATAGGATTTAAATCGTCAAAATATTTTTTATAGCATTCGTTTGTGAGTTAACAATATAAAGCATTGTATAAATTCTATTCTTATAGCGTCTTGTCGTATAATGGTAAAATCGAGAAATTTGATTCGATCGCTTGCGATGAACGAAATAAAAGATTTTGTTTGAGTTGCCTCAAGATAATTGCGAGACAAAGCCCTATTTTTGGTTGAAAAGAATCTTCGAAAAGAAAGATAGGTATATGTTGTTTCAATACAGTTCTATAATTCACTGCATTATCTATATTCGACGCTTGAAAGGCATACGTGACTAAGCAACAATGCGTGAACTTTACAGTAGACTAATTTAATGTTGTAATACCTGAAAACAAAATTTATTTTAATGAATCTAGCTGTAGTAGAATCTAGCTAGTAGCTCTAGGATTGAAACGATTTTAATAGACCTAGAAATATATTTGTTTTGCGCATCAAATATGGTTATTGCCTATCATTGATGTACAAAGCAGTTATTGTCGCTTAGTCACGTTTGCCTTTCAAGCGTCGATATGTTCTTTGTGTTTGATCAATGAATGGCCAGTAGATCCGCCTAGCCTGGGCGGTTTAAATTTTATTACATCTGTAATCTGTAATCATCTGATTAGCGAAGGAGCTCATGGCTTTTTACATCAAGTTTTTTTTAATCTATGATTTTTTTAAGTAACTGTAAAACAATAACATTCACGTGAACAATAAAATTATTCTCAATCATATTTTCTATATGAATAGGACTTTTATTTGTTTGATGTAAGTTGTTATTAAATTTAAAAGTAAAACATTTTTGAACATTGAAAAAACAACTTCGTCATTGTAATGATTTTAATCGGCTTTCCTCGACATTTCCACGTTCCCACTACCAATATTGAAATATTATGTTCTCATAAGTCACGTAGGTCTAGGGGTAGAGGTCCCAAACGATGGTCGGACCAAATAGTGGAGGAACTGGGGATACCTGTCAACGACGCACTCCACCAAGCTACAAAACGGGATCGATGGAGACAGTTGGCTGACGGAATCGAACGGAGTCACGATCCTCAGCAGTGAGGGACCGACCGAAGAGAGAGAGAAGTCACGTAAGTCCGAGTTTTATTATACTGTTTTTACGGTAGGATTCTTTCAGATTATTCTTTAGATGACCTTTAAAAGAGTTCTTAGTAGTGGCACAGCCCTGGTGCCTCTGAACTTTTTATGTGAGACTTAACGTTAACTTAGAAAGGAGTAGATTAAGGTTCATCATTCTTTATTAGCAAAATTAAAATGCTGAACGGATATTTTCCTTCCATAAACATCCTAAAATGCTAAATGAGTCCAGTCTTTCTCAAATTACCGCTTATCAAACAAAATGTTTTGTTTAAATAGACGACTCTTACCTTGACATTGCGTGTCTTTTATAATAAACAGCAAGAAGGCTGCGATCGTCACGAACCTCCATCGTCGCCGCCCCATCTTTGTTTTAGATCAATTTTCACCGTTTCATTTAAAATAATGTTTTATATCGCTAAATTAGCGAATTTCAATGAGTAACTTGCAATGTATTTTGTGGCTTTGCCATAATTGGCATCAATGAAATCGGTAAGCTCATTGAATATATGTCACGGAATGCTGTCACACCTGTAACAAAAAAGAAACGAGACATTATAGACACATGCTTACAAGAATAAGTGGGCGAGAATAAGATCTTAACATTTTATTTATGACTTGAAATATGTTATTCGTAAGACGTTTGTTTCATTGGGAAACTATGAATTTGATATTAAAAACCCTAGAGTCTTGATAGTTCGTGTGAGCTCTTAATAAAACCTTCATTTTTAAATCTCAAAATAAATGTATAATGGAAACAACTGACTTACTGAAAATAACACATGCATTTACTGCGCATTATATTAAAATACTTTTGTAAAAAACTATTATACAATTTGATGTGATCGTAAAATTGTTTAAAATTTGCAACACATCGTAAATTTATTCGTAAAGCTATCTATATTGCTCGTGACACTGTGAGCCTGCACGGGCTTCGGACGGGGACCGATCCTCCTACAGGGGCTTAAGGGGGCGTGTGGGATATTTGCGTCTCGAAGGCCGAAGATGGTATCACCAACCTGCTCATGTCAACCGTCAAGCAGTCATGCCTTCCGATTTTCTAGGTTAGGATAGTGATTATAGTATACAATTAGGACACCAGGTGAACCGTGAAATTATTAAGCAAATTAGTCGCAGAAAATAATAAGGAATATAAACAATAGATCAATTGATAAATAAGCACAAGGGCACGACCTAAATATACAACCTTCAACAAACTCTGTCGCCAAAATCATTAAGCCTTAAATTGAGTGCGTCCCATCAACTGCGAAAGCGAAGACGAGGTGTCAGGTAGTGGTTAAACTTTACAGATTAGTTGCTGAAGTGTGTCAATAAACGATCCAATACTGTTAAGGTTTATTAGTACATGGTCCTCGGGCTGTCACCCTCAATACAAACTTTGCTCGAATCGTGCCGTGCACCACTTGAGTCGATCTCGCGTGACCACAAGGACTTCGCTTTTGCCTTATAAAGAAACTTTAGCGGTAGGCGTACGTACGGTAGGGCCAATAATTGACGTGATCATAATTATTGTGCGAGTAATGAACATAAACACGACAGGTTTTGATAATCGTTGAATATCGCCGGATAAAGAGTATGGAGTATCAGTTTAAGTTTGATATATTTGAATATATGTATTTGTGTTATTTTACGTGTAAAATTGTTTTTAAATAGAAATAGGTAGATACGACGTGCCATCATCCATCTTAGAGTCGAAGTCTCAATCTTATTGAATTCACAGGACGCTCTTCTAGAACTTATGTCAGTATTAGAAATTAGAAGATATTCGGAGAGAGATAATAAGTGCAAAAGCATTTGCTGTAAAACAATGAGAAGTACATGGTACTATCAGTTTGTAAAGGCCTGGATTGCAAGGATCACTGTTATCATATAAAATTCTTTGTCTTTTCAAAATAGGTCGAACACTTTAAAATTTAAACCCCATTTGGTTTCTTTGTCTAATTTGTTTTTTACTTGAAGATATCTTGATCCACATCTACAAGCATTGCCACCGGTTGTTTGAGAAGATAAGGTAACCGCCCTTATATAATTTAAAACAAGTTTGCCGAGAATCTGTACATTGGTTTTCAATTGCGTAACACATAAGAATTCAGATAGTGTTCAGAGAAAGTAGTAGCGCGCCTTATCCTAATTGTGAGAAGTGAATAAATCAAATTTTAATTAGCATAAATTATGGACATTGTTATGGTCCTACTTCCAAATCTGTTTGTAGAAAGCAGTAGAGTATGGCCGACTATTTTTCGTACGCACGCGCAGCACTGCGTCCGTGGTCGCCTAATACACTAGGACAGTGATTCAAAGATTCCATAGCTGTTCTTAACATTCGCTAAAACCATTTTTTAATAAATAAACGAAATAGTGTTAGAAGAATAAGAGCCACAATTTTTTTAATTTCTGATAGCTAATGGTTAGTTCGTATAAGAGAATTTTCCCCAAAGAATTATCTAATGTGTTTGTTAAAATTCATCAACTCATTAACTTTACAAACATGTACACAAACAAGTATCTATTGAACTGGAAAACGTTAAACTTCTACGGCAATAGTCGAGTAATAAACAAAAAAAAATATGTCAAAAAATTATTCTTATTAACTATTGATTTCGGACGCCTAATCAGTATTTGTAGAAAGGTAAGGTGAGCTAGTCGCAACTTCCGGCATTGCGTCCGTGTGATTTTGTTCACAATTATGCAGTGATTGTTCTTATTGTTGAAGCCCATGTGGCTATTGTAAGTTTTACGTAACACAATCACGGTATATTGACAAACGGGTCGGCTGCTTTGTTGTTTCGTGTTTGCAAAGCTGAGAAAATTCATCTCTAGGCATTGAGGATAAAAAAAATCGGTTGTCGTCTGTAAAGTTTACTGACGATAGTTGAACGTGACAACGTCATAAGAAAATACTGACGGAATGGTTTCATTTTTCAAAAGAAAATTTTAATTTAATTTGTTTGATAAATATTTTGTATGGATATAGAGAAGGAGGTAAATGGAAATCACTATTGAATTGATCGTGACGCTTCAATTTCTCTCATGACGTTTTCAATCTTCAAATAATTGGAGAAATTTATTGCCAGTTTAGCCACGTGATCGTGGAACGCCTCAGAGCGAGGTAACGCCGCATGAGTCATGTTTTTTCGTGCGTGCAGCCGGCTCCATCGAATTATAAGACGTTGTCATGTCAAAAATTTAAGTTGAATGAACGTGCAATAATAACGGTAACCATATGACCCTAAATGTGATACACGGTAATGATGTCCAATAATCGAAACGTCATCAATCATTTTATAAGATTTGACAAAGTCAAAATATCAGAATAATATAATTAACAACACTTTACGGTCTGAGTTTGTATTTATTTTATGGAATTTGTTTTCTGACGTTTTAATTACAGTCACCCGCTTTGTCCGTTGTTGCTTATCTTTTGGACGATGGAATTTACATAATATATTCATATACTCGTACTTTACATATATGCATAGGTTGAATACAACAAGAGGTAGTGAAATGTATCGTGACGTCATGTTCGCGTCACGTAGCCGGCGGCGTGTCGATGCCGTGAAAGCGGCGCGTTCTGCCTCGTCGAACAATTTCACGTAAATACACAAATACACTCAGATACGCCTTTGATTTTTTTTTTCAAATAATTACCGTTTCTTTTTTGAAATCTATGGACAGACTAGTCTTGTTAACGTGCCCGACTAAAAAGAAGTAGAGAAAACGACAAATATTTATTTTATCCTCATTTTGTATTTTTAGTAAATTAAATGTTGTTTTCTTGGTAATTTTGGTACCCAACATTATTTGAGCAAGACGTAGACTAGAACCATAGATAATACACTTAATATTTAAGACTAGAACTATCTGTACCTGTCTGTCTGTCAGTTTGACCCTGTCTGTCACTGTGACTATTATTCCGTGATTATTCCACGCCTGTTTATATTATATATAACTAGCTGACCCAGCAAACGTTGTGTTGCCTTAAATAAGATTTCTAGAGAAATTCTACTGTAGAAAAAAAACCTCATTTAACCACATAATACCTCATTATAAACAAAAAAAAAAAAAACCAAAAAATTAAAATAAAAAGTAAATGTTTGGGGTGGACAACCCTTTTCACTTAGGGGTATGAAAAATAGATAGTAGCCGATTCTCAGATCTACTGAACATACTATTGATACACAAATAAAACCAAAAAAACACGGCTGAAAAATGTATAGTATTGTGTATATAGCTCTTAAATATATTAAGTGTATAAATCTATGATGTATAGTGAGTAAGTAAGACAGGAGACCGGCTTCGTCCTCATCCCTACTACGTGATGTTTGCTGGATGAGTGGTGACACCTGGCGGGGATAGCTGATCGATTGATAGTTGATCAGTAGTCGACCGGCGAGGGCGAGAGATCAAATTGAATTTAAAAAAAATCATAATTGAAGAACTTGAAATTATAAACTCTGAATAAGAATTTATCGTACTACAATTATAATATTTGATTGCCATCTTGCAAACTTATTGCAGATCTGTGCATAGAATAAAAAAAAAATTAATCGGGATGGAAAAATAGGGGTTGATTGTATAAGAGTGAAAATTGACAGTAATATGATTTTTTTTTATTTTAAGTAATGACAAAACAAAATAAAAAACTTGACAAAAAAATTAAAGTTTATAATTAACAAATAAAAAAAGGGGTTGATCATAGAGGGATGAAAAATTGAGAGTAACATCAGATTTTTTATTTTAATTCATGACAAAATAAAAATAAAAATGAAAATCTTGCCAAAAAAATTAAAGTTAACAGATAAAAAATAGGGGTTGATCGTAGAGGGGTGAAAATTTCAGAGTAATATGAATTTTATTATTCTACGTCATGACAAAATAAAAACAAAATTCTCGCAAAAAAATTTAAAGTTTTTAATTAGTAAATAAAAAATAAGGGTTGATCGTAGAAGGGTGAAAATTGAGGATTGTATGTATTTTTGTATGTTGTATCATAAAAAAATAGAAATTAAAAATTTTGACTAAAAAATTAAAAAAAATATTTAGGGGTGGACTACCCCTAACATTTAGGGGGATGAAAAATAGATGTTGGCCGATTCTCATAGATACCGGATAAGCACAAAAAATTTCATCAAAATCGGTCAAGCCGTTTCGGAGGAGTATGGCAACGAAAACTGTGACACGAGAATTTTATATATTAGATAATGTCGAATTTTTTTTTTCATTTGACATTATTATATTAAAACGTGAAGCGAAAACTTTGTATCTCTTTTTACGAAAATTGCGCGGACGGAGGAGTATACGTTACGAGGATACGTTAAATCAATTAAGAAAACATTACACACACTACATACCATGTATTTGACGCACACACGCATGCATACTATTTATTGTCAAACTTTTGTTCTTGGCGTCTGTTGTCAAATTGAGAATAGATTACTTAATTATTGTTTGTTCATATTTTTTATAGTGTAGCCTTGGCGAAATTTGTGATTATAGAAGTATAAAATACAATCATAATGTGTACAAACTTACAATTCCAATTAATTATAGTCGAATTTCGACTACTGCGGGACCTCTAGTTATTTAAAAGACTTCTGTATCGAGAAATATTTTTTCATCCGTCTCGATACACAAGTTTTTATCTAAATTTCATAAAATTTTATTCAATATTATTTCATTTGTTTTTTACGATATAAATAGTAAATTACTGTGATGTTCGGTTTGATTTAAGTTTAGAATTTGTATCTTTAAACCAAGGCATGCATGAGACAGCAAAAGAAAAAAGTTTAACAAGAACGCACTGATTCGGCACAATTATGTAAATGTCTTAATGAATGCGAACGAGTTACGTTGTTTTTAGTACGAAGTTCGCTTTGCTTGGTTTTTGTCTGTGTTTTTGTTTTGATTTAATGTTTTGAACGGCCTGTGGTCATTTCGGGGAGTTAAAAATCAAGTTGTACACCTACTTAGATAACAGAATATATATATAATAATTATAGATTACTTTTATAAGAGAAAATATACGTTATCTGTTTTATATTTTGAAAAACAGATCTAGATTGTTTGAACAAGTTATGTATTGTGACACTAATTACATGATTTCATAAGTTCCACAGGATGCAAGATGTTATGTAATCGTAAACTTTCTTAAATATCTCTAAAGAGCTGTTGAGTTCACACCAACAATTGATCGCATCAATTCAATTAAATTTTGTATGACTGGTGCGTCATTTTTTTCTACGAGTATACCGCTTTGCTTTTTATGGAATATGATACATTTATATAAAAAAATGAGGACTTTTAAGGCTAACTACAAAATTGAACATAAATCTTCTAGTTTTCTTTAGGTTTTGAAGAGAATATTTTATTGCGTCAATGAATTTAAATATTCATGATATTAAATAGGCAATTAACCATGCAAGTAACTTATTGCATTTTGATATATGTAAAAAAAGTAAACAGCTAGGTTTGTGTGTCAATTGAAATAACAATCGTGTTTTTTGTTTAAATTGTTTGTAATAACTGCATGCGATGTTGCATGTTCCTGTCAATGAAAATTGCACAAACTATTCGATAGATAATTAATTAAAAGTTTTCAATTTTAAAATTGCTATTAATCGATAACTAACACTCTATGGGGTTTACAATTTTTATTGCTGTAGAAGGGGAACCTCTGGACAACCTGCCTGGTAGTAACCTGGTAGTAAGTAGTAACTGAACCCACATATGTACATACATACATCACTAAGTGAAATGTGCCGCTCATAATTTGCGTGGTAGGAGAATCTCATAGAAGACTAATAATTAATCCGATGAAGTCACAAATATCAAATTTCGAAGCAGGGCTTTTCAATGACCAATCTACGATTTTTTTTATTTATTGCTTAGATGGGTGGACGAGCTCACAGCGCACCTGGGTTTAAGTGGTTACTGGAGCCCATATACATCTACAACGTAAATGCGCCACCCGCCTTGAGATATAAGTTCTAAGGGTCTCAGTATAGTTACAACGGCTACCCCACCCTTCAAACCGAAACGCATTACTGCTTCACGGCAGAAATAGGCAGGGTCGTGGTACCTAGCCGCGCGGACTCACAAGAGGTCCTACCACCAGTAAACGGTGCCCAGAGAGATACGGAACAAGCAAGGAATAGCCAGGAGAACCATGCCATGTCCCATGTCATGATTCATTTGGTGCTAGTTGGTAACCAACACTTATGGATGTCGGACGTAACTGCCGCCACCACTTTGAAATTACAAGTCGAACATTCAATGTATTTATTCCAGCAGCGGTTTTCCTACCCTTCAAACCGAAATAGTAGGAACCAATGCTTGCGAGATATGTGTGCTCATTATTTGAGGTAATCACACATCTTGATAGTGAGCAATAAAGGTGAACATACGATTTTAAGAGCCGATCGGTAATTAAAGTTACAATGTGAATTTACGTGAACGAGTAAAATAAATATTTTCTTAACTTAATATAATTTTAATTAACCCTTTTCTAACAAGTGAGAGTCAATTCTGTCATTTTAAGTTATGTCATTGTTTTTCGCGTCCAAATATGAAGAAGGCAATTAAAACTTTTTACCCGACCGTCCAAAATTAACAATGTTCAGTGTTTTTTTAACGTCAAGTCATTAATGTGGTTCGAATACAGATTTGCTAATATATATATATAAAAAATATAATATTTTTTTAATAATAAAAACGTTAAAAATTACACTGCATTTATAAAATTTTACTGGTGTTAGGACCTATTGTGAGTCCGCACGGGTAGGTACCACCACCCTGCCTATTTATGCCGTGAAGAAGTAATGCGTTTCGGTTTGAAGGGTAGGGCAGCTGTTGTAACTATACTGAGTCCTTAGAACTTATATCTCAGGGTCCGCATTTACGTTGTAGATGTCTATGGACTCCAGTAACCACTTAACAACCAGGTGGGCTGTGAGCTCGCCCGTTGAAACTTATCCGTATCTGATATCTACCGCAAATAGAATACTAAGTATTGAAAATCTGCCAAAAACAATCAATCAAGTCAAATAATCAAGGTTTAAGGAAAGTAATATCTTAGTGATTTTAACACATTTGATTACATTTATTTGAAACATAATGTTAAAATTTTTTCTCAGTAGGTATTCTTATAGATTGCCATGCCATGTTATAGATAGCTATGCGCTAAAAAACCCTAGTTCTATGCTTTCTTAGTTTCTACATAATCACGCACTAGTTTACCACTAGTACTAATGATTATTGTAAGAGGACACGATAACCAGGAACAATATTTAGTGTAGGTTAACAGTTTACACACTACTTCGTGTGGTGCTTACTAACTCTTCGCATATTGTTGAAAAAACCTCTATCGTATCAAGCAATAACGGCCCCGTTATACCAAATTCCAGGATTTTCAACAAGCTAGTCTTATACCATATCCTGATGGTCACAATACAGCTAAGCTGATTCATTGATATATAACCAGTGGTGTAAGAAGCGTGCTTCTCTACTTATTACGGGAATTCAAAACAGATGGCGCCATCAGATAAATGAGAACACTCACTGGATAGCTTTGCTTCCAGTTTAGGCCGATCGCTTTTCTATGAATATCGGACAAAAGCAACGTCCAGAATGCAAATGTGCGAGCCGTGTCTGAGGGAGATTTAAATTGCCTCCATTGTAGAGGTTACGACATGTTCTCACGGCCGTAGGACTATTGTTGACTCGTGTGTTGAGCCCATATGCATTCCACTCGTGTTATAATGGATATTAGAACGTCATTATACTGACCACTTCGCAACGGTTTTTAGTTGAAAACGGTTAGTGTAAGTATTACGGTTCGGTTGTTAGTGACCCGTTCCTTTGTGCTCTACAAGGGCACGAAATGTGTTTCTCTGTGTTTCTCAATCGTAATTATACTTTGATTGACTCCGCAATTTCTATTGTTAAAGTTCGTAATTTGTAATTATTAATGTTTCACAATTCATTTTAATTTGTTAATGTTTGTTTTAAATAAACTTTGAGATTTCGTGTCGATTTGATGACATTTACAAATATCAGCGTGATTAGTAAATAGGTAAGATGAAATTTTGCCTTAATTCGATCCTAGAGTGTACATAATTTTTTTTTAAATACATGTTATTCCATGAGCAATAGTATTCAGTTGTGGTATCAAGGAGGAGTGAAATTGCCACGTTAAATCTCTATCTTTTTTTTCACAGGAGAAAATCGCCGGATCCCCATCCGCGCAGCTGGTGGTGTATGTGGGAGTTGAACCTCACTAAAAACTCCTGCCGCTCACTGCCGGCGCCCTACCCCGGACTGGGTCGGAGCCCAGTCGGAGTTATTGAGACGGCGGGACAGGGTTTACGCAGAGCACATTGCATCCATCCCGCCGTCCCCCAGACCGGCGAAACGACCACCGGTTCCCACGCCACGTTGATGGCGCCACGCTGCACCTTCCCCCAGAGCGGTTGGTGTAACGCGGTCTACCATCACCCGGCTTCCTATTACGGGCGTGGTGTAAATCACACGTTAAATCTCTATTACAATTAATTTGATGAATAACGGGATGTTCCTCCCAAATTCTTTCATCGATAAGTTGTCATGAACATGCTGAGCTTCGGCCTCGCTTTCATGATGACAACACGTCAAAAAGGTTAAATATTTTGCCCGTTACGTATTCAAAGTTTCGAAGTCTTATTAACATTACATTGAAGGTCTGCTAGACAGTTACGAGTGTTAAGATTGTAAATGAATCACGATTTTACAATGACATCAAACGATAAATATTTATCATCTTATCGACCTTACAGTTGACGTAAGACAAATTTATTCTTGACTGCGTTGTTACGTCTAATTGATTCAAGTCCATGTTTTAGTGTGCCAACTTACTGTTATTGTCATAAGTTTGTAAGTGTATATGTATATGTTAATGGGTATGCAATAACGTAAATGCTAACTGTATTTTAGATACTGAAGTGTGATGCTTTATGATTTATTATAATGCAATCGAAGAGTGTTAGTTTATAGTTTAATCTTTCCCAATTCGTTTATTTAATTTTAAATTAGAAAATATAGAATTAATTTAAATATTCCATTTATTATTGATACCTCATAGTTATTTAAATTAGCCGAAATTTATTTGTTTTTTTTTTAAACCTTGGAATAGACAATGTGGTCTCTTAGAATTACACCTCTTTGCATAGTTGTCATAATGTTTTAATGGGCAGCAACACAACTACTTTGGATATTATTCCAGCTATTTGGATCGCTAACTGAAGTTTATTAGTGACTGAGCTTGTTCTAAGTCTGCACGCGAGTTGCCTATTTCGTCGTCGTCGTCTTGCCTATTTTCGCTTCGAATCATACATTTCGGTTTGAAGAATGGGACAGTCGTAGAATACAGTTGGTACTTCGACTTCAGGTCCGAAAGCGGAGGGATTCACATTACCTTCTTCAAACGAGGCTTGTGCAGAGTACTTAACAGTAAGCAGCGGCTTGGCTCTGCCCTTGGTATTGCTGAAGACCATGGGCGACGGTAACCACTCACCATCAGGTGGGTCGCATGTTTGTCTGCGTCCTCCTCCTCCTCGCGTCGTTTTCCTCATTACTGAGGGTCATGACTCCCCCGCTGCATCAGTTTCTCCCATACGATTCCCTCCATCTAATGCGATCCTTAGCTTCATGAAGGGCATTGTGGAAGTTGATGTTCAGGGAAGATCGTATTTGGTCCGACCATCTCGTGGGACTGCGTCCTCTGGGACGTTTTCTATCTACTTTGCCTGTCACCATCAGCTATTCTAGATTGTGACCCTCTTTACGAGCAATATGTCCGAAGAATTCCAGCATCCTACGAAGGCATATATGCTCGTCTGCCTACAAGGGTAATAAATAAAATAAAAACCTGTGTGTTCCTATAACCACTCAACACCAGCTGTACCGGCTCGTTAAGTATGCTAAGCAATAAAAAGGCTAAAATTTATCTCAATACCCACGTATATTCGTAGATGCACCGAGGACTGTCATTCTGACACTGACATTTTGTTGTTAAAGTTTCAAAATGTGCTTTCTACACACACACATACGTATGTGTTTAAAAAATTTATATTCTCGTTTCGTTCGTAAATACCGACGGTGCTCAAGCAATAGTTTATAAGTAAAGTTTTTAAACGATGTCGTATTTCTGTGAGAGTAATTTGCTATGTCACCGCTGTAGCCGCTAACAATAAAATTTCTGCACGTAATGGATAGCATACAGATTATAAGCTTTGTAAACAAATTATCATTTCCATTATTACGAATTATACAGGCGCCAGACGAAAGACTTTATTTTGAAGTGTAGCTTTAATATAATGAATAATAATAATAAATATTTACTAACAATCACGCCACGTTAACTGGTCGTGTGATAAGTTTGTAAAGAACTTGTGTTACAGGTACCAGATAACGGAAATAAATGTAAGATTTTTATTATACACATACATATATTTAACATACATCCATAACCCTGAAAAAGACATTTATATTTATCATACAAATATCTTCCCTTGGCGGGATTCGAACCCGCGACCCCCTTGTGTAGTGACTATGTCACTTACACCAGACGGCCGTTTATAATATAACTTGCCGTAATATAACTTGTTTGTTTTGAATAAACATTTTTGAGTTTCATTGATTTAAAATCTATTAGAAGACTCTTGTCTTCGTGTCGTCACAATGTGTATCTTTACGGAGTCTAAGTGAAGTGGTGTTTGTCAATGGAACATTCTTACTTAGATCATATGAAATAGGCCATCAAGTATAATATTTTACAAACACATATTTCCAAAAAAGTTATTTTTCATTTTTTATTACTTAGATGGATGGACGAACTCACGGCCCACCTGGTGTTAAGTGGTTACCAGAGCCACCCACCTTGAGACTGATGAGTTCTAAGGTCTCACTTTTAATAGTACGGGTAGGTGGTACCCACAGTCTGTGGTGGTACCTAACAGTGCGGACTCACAAGACGTCCTAGCACCAGTAATTACGCAAATTATAATTTTGCGGGTTTGATTTTTTATTATACGATGCTACTCCTTCACAGTGGAATTCAATCGTGAACATTTGTTAAGTACTTATTTCATTGGAAAAATTGGAACCTGCCGGCGGCATTCGAACACCGATGCGTCGCTACATACGAATGCATCGAACGTCTTATCCTTTAAGCCACGACAACTTCAAAATTACATTAAAATCGAAGTAAGATTCCGCTGCAATTTTGAAGCGACAAAAATAATAAATAGAACACTCGCAATTTTCAACGTGCCACTGCACACAGACATACGCAACTGGAGCGCAATAAATTCACTAATAGTTCTGAAGTAATGGCAATCATATTATTTCACAGCCGACAAGAACTGGCACAAGAACCTGATAATCTGCGTTACTCAATATAGATTACACTGATTGAATGCCCGTCACTATAGACGAATGTAGACTGTAATACTAAAGCAGCTAAGTTCGTATTTTATTGAATAGAATCATATCAGAATTTTCGGCAGTGCATTTCGCCAGCTAGGCTTTTGAATAGTATTGATATGAACACAAGCCAAGTTTGAAGTGGCCACTAATACTTCCGGATAACGGGTTTCATTTATAAAGGTTTTACGGAAATAACCTTCGTATTGGTTTCTCTTAAAATTGGTTATTTACGTACTCAAGTGAATTGCGTGCTGTAAATGTATGAATGATATTTTGAGACGGCGAAGGAATAAAATTGTTATGTGTCCATATCCATATAGATCCAATTCGCTTATTGAAACGAGATTAAGATGGGTCCGTATGCACTTTTAATTTAGTGGGATTTGTAATGTGCTGAAATTCCCTCCAAAAATCAATCTAAAGTGGTTTTTTTTATAAATGTGACATTACTGATGGCCCTGAGGCCTTTCCGAATGAATTTTCTCGAGTGTTTTGAATATGTCACGATGCTTTTCATGGTGGTTTTACTGGTGGTAGGACGTCTTGTGAATCCGCACGGGTAGGTACCACCGCCCCGCCTATTTCTGTCGTGAAGCAGTAATGCGTTTCGGTTTGAAGGGTAAGGCAGCCTGCTGCTAAGTTGTAACTATACTGAGACCTTAGAACTTATATCTCAAGGTGGGTGGCGCATTTACGTCGTAGATGTCTATGGGCTCCAGTAACCACTCAACATTAGGTGGGTTGTGAGCTCGTCCACCCATCTAAGCAATATAAAAAAAAAAGATATGAGATATGTGATCTACGGTTTGTGATTTAGGCGGTACCTAATGTTGACTTACCGAAACGTCATCTGAAAAGGCTACGTTTGTCGGTCCTACAACTAGAAGGGCCTAAGCGGAAACGCATCGTCCTCTGAAATCTGACATACGTCCTCGCTGTGACATACATTTACGAAACAAGCAATCCGTAACCGGCCCATTTAACCTTGTTACGTTTCTCGTTCGTTTTGGACGACAAAGTCTCAGCACTACAATAGCACCATACATCACTGAATCATTAGACGAACGCAACTGTTATTAGCTATTACTCAATAGCTGTTTGGCACGACGCACACAGCCGGTGCAGCCGGTTCGCAACCTTGTACCCCCCGCTTCCCCTCACACGACTTCCCCCTTCCACTGAATCACTTTCACCCGCTTCGACCTTCGTCGTGTTCCTTAATAACTTTTTATGGTTAGATGCCAGTATTATTGTAGTTAATTAAAATATCAGAGTCTTTTATATGCCATTGATCAGATCGTTTCTGTATTTATGGATATAAGATTTTAATTTTTTTCGTTAATTTAATTCATTATTTATAATGGGAGTAATAAAATAATTAAATTTAACGTATACTGTATTGGTTTGCGGGCGTAGCCTTGTTGTCAATGTCTGTAAATCAATGAAAACCAATGCCGTTTAAAGCATTACCGTTTTACCAACAGAACTAAAGCACCAATACTGATTATGTGGATAATTGTGTAAATCTAGCGTATGTTTCAAAATAAGTAAGTATAAGTTAAATGATTAACTAACAAAGACGATTACTTATGTTGTCATTTAACTACTTAGGAGATTTAAATTACGCGTTGCTCTTAAATTTGCAGCCAAGGTAGAGCTTTGATTCTAAAAATGTAGTTTTACAGGTTACATGTACATGTTAGTATATATTCTGTTGCGACCGCCCTGAGAGAAGCAGAAAAACCAAAGCAAATGGCAGCTGATGGTACAAACAGCCACGAGGGCTTTCAGGGACACGACCTTCAGCAATGAAGTATTCGACTAAGAAGAGAGAAGAGTTAGTATAATTGTAATTATTCATGCTTTTCAAGCTTCTCAGAAAACGACGTATATAAAAATAGGTACACACCGTTTTTTTCTTTTTTTATTGCATATGTAAACCAGTTCATCTGGTGTTAAGCGGCTACCGGCTTTCCATAGACACAATAAAGTAAATGTCACCCACCTTGAGCAAAAGATCAAAGGTCAAAGGCAAAAAAGAAAGAAAAAAAGCCATTATAAATAAACAAACACGAACATTGTAAATATCAAGAGGATGTAACTAAAATCAAAAATGGCTGACATATGCGAGAACCGGTTTGTATGCTAATAGACCGAGATGCGTACTAAATTTCAACCCGCGGAAGAACTAGTGTTAAATGTCACTTGTTAACCTTCGTGAATAAAATCATCATTTCAGCCTATCGCCGTCCACTGCTGAACATAGGCCTCTCCAATAGATTTCCAGTGTGACCGGTCCATTGCCACCTGCATCCAACGAGACCCAGCGCTTTTTACTAGGTCGTCGGTCCATCTAGTAGGTGGCCGTCCCACACTGCGCTTGCCAGTACGTGGTCGCCACTCCAGGATCTTTCTGCCCCATCGACCGTCCNCAATCATTTTGGAGGTTTATTAGCCTACTGGTACCACGCTGGCTAGACGGGTTGGTACAGGGTTTAATTTCGAGTTTTCCTTCTCTCACACTAGTAAATATTGTGTGTTATGCTTTCCCTTTTGTCGCCTCTTACGACTCCCCTGGGATGGTAATGGGGGTGGTGACAAAAGTATTCTAATGCCGTCACCACACGGCAATAAACGTGAATAAAATGTCTCTAACGTATTATCGCTATCAAACAATTAAAATACTGCTATTTACAGCCTTTAAAGGCCGAGTTTCCTGTATGAAGAGAAAAAAGTATTGATGAAATAAATAGCCGTGTACTATCCGTCCTTAGCTTTATAGCGTCTCCAGCTGGTGGCGCGCTTTCCACGTGCAAGTTATTGGAAACAAAGAGAATATAGAAAAAAAACTTCAATTTTCGAGGGCATTAATAATAATGGAAAATATTCATCGAAAATCCTTTCAATAGTATTCTGATTTTACTTATAACTTGTATTTTCTTTATTAACTTCGTTTTACATGTAAGTTATTGTCTCATAAAAAGTTGGAATATAATTTGAGCCGTACTCCATATTTGAAATGAAATCTGTACAGAATAAAGTTGTTGTAAGCGTTATAATTGGTGCTAGATAGAGAGGTTTAGTGAACTATGACGTCAATGCCCAAACCTATAACGCACTTTGTTGTAAAACTGAAGGATTTCGTTTAAAAACTTTTATATAGGGTATGTTGGAAGCATAACAGGTGGCGGGAGATGCAAAACTCATATTCGAATTTTTAATTGTACTAGTATTTTTGACATTACGCGCAATGGAATACAATTAAAAATCAGTCGGCGTGCGGAATCTACTCTCTCGGGGGAATAGAGGGGGAACACCAGCTGCGTATCCATTACGGATTCACGAGATAATGGTCAGTGAATTTTTTTGCATCTATTTATCTAGCAGGTTGTTCTCAACCAAAGTCAAAAGCAGTCTTTTTACAACCCTATTAAAATATTTTTTTCAATGTTTATTTACAACCCTATTAAAATATTTTTTTCAATGTTTATTTATGATGGCTATGTTTATGATGCTTTATGATTTAACAAACACGCTTCATGTCCGAATCAATCACAGTGCGTAGTGGAGACAGGAATGTGTTCCTAGCACTCTCTCACACGCGTCTCATACCTATTACGCGGTGGAAGTCGTTTGTGAACATTTTAAATATACAATTAATTAATTTTTCAGAAGCGCTAGTATTGTTTTCAGAATTTGAATACCGGCATTTGAACGCCTGGTACTGCCTGTACCATTCGTCTAAAGGAGTTTAATCAATGCTTAAGGTAAGGTAATTTGAGAGTCAGGTACAACACCGTTCTATCCCTGGGTTGTATTTGCCGAATCTCTTCAAAAGGTCCACGCGCTCGAGATAAAATAAATACAATTTGATTACACTATTAAATATTGAGTCCTCCTAGAATTCCTTTGTCATTAGAAATGTAGTACGATCCTAAATAACTGATATCCTAGAAATTACAAAAGAAAAACAGGTAATACAACGTTAAAGATGTGAAGATGAACCAGATATAGCAGCTTTCCTTAATTGTCGGAGAGTCGCAAAAGACAATAATGGAAAATGCCCGCGGAGGCCTATACCAGGAGGCATACTGTACTCATATATCATCTCAAACAATAACAGTTACAACAAGGGCTCAAGAAAAGTGGCAGTTAATCTTATTATCAAAAATAAAAATAAAAACAGGTCAAAATCTTTTGTAAAATTAAAGGTTGGTCATGACATAGCAAATCTAGAACCATCCAGAAATTCACGCTCACCGATTTAATAGTCCCGAAATTTTCAATCAATCTTATATAACATTTTGATAAATGAATGTCGGCGAGAATGAATAATTATAAGCGCTTTCAAAATATTCCGTTTGTTTGCCAAAAACATGTCGACGCCAAAAATCAACCCCCTAGCGTTTTCCTAATAGCGCACCCGCAAATTATGTAAATGTAAACGCTAGTGGTTGTTTCCAAATTAACATTTTCCAACCAGCTTCAATTAGCGCAACATCAGTCTGTACTGAAACACTATTCACCGGATCGTTAATACTGTTGGGGCGAATTTTCGAAATCTACCCGTGCCGTATTTTGCCCCTCATTGATTTGAACGTCTATGAGATAGTTATTTGATCTTAAAAAGTAACATTCATTCTGTTCCCTTTAATAAAAGAGGAAGATACATTGATATATTTGAATTAGCCCCAATATTTTGTACGAAATAGTAAATATCATTGTATATTAAACTATTGTAAAAAATGCATATATTATGTGAACATTGGAGGTAATGTTGACTTGTATTATGTTCCTCCTTTTCTTCCTACTTGACAATGACTATAGCCACCGGTTTATAGATTTTCGACTTTTTATTGCAAAGACCGCTCGCTCACTTCACACCTGGTTTAATTTATAGTCCTTGAAATACAAGGTCGAAGTCCTAATTGTACTGTATGGCGGGGGTCCCACCCTTTCAAGGCAGAACCGACAACTGTTGCGCTGTAGAAATAGGCAGGATAGTGGTACCTGCGGGTTCATAGCACAACCTACCACGGGCAAACTCAGAATATTATGAATTAGATTGGATTAGATTGAACTGTATTGGAAATGGTTGGATTAACAGCGGTCATTGTAGGTCGTCTCTGTATATTAATAACAGTGGTTATAATCGCTAATTGACCTGCAATTCGTTTGTAAAATAAGGAGGCATTAAATGAAAATCTGCTAGATTGCAAAAAATACATGAAGTTATTTGCATTAACTAGTTTAAAGAGCAAGAGTACTTTGTCTTACTTTCTAAGAAAGAAATACGCATACGAGTACAGTTAACGATAACTACGAGTATTAATAATGATATACCTATGTCTACAAAGTTAAGATTTTTTTTCGTACATCTACTGCCCTGCATCCACCTTCCCGACACTAATTCTAGTATCTCGTTAACTCCATTCCTGCCATCAAAACCTTTGCCAGCTCACACCGTCGGACTCGAAGGCTAAGTATATAGGAGTTTCTCGACATTGGGATGACATTGCGTCCTCAAATTAAGACAGTCTACGAATGAGCGGCGTTCTTACTCGGCCGATTTTACCCCATGATTAGCAAGTGGAGTAAATTGTTCCTTCGTAACAAGGTGACACTCTATTATACTTGCGTACATTTCGTCGTCGGATCTTCTCAGTGAGTCGCGATTCCGATCCCGAGCCCCTTAGGCTACCAACGTTTTGGTAGAGAAAAAAAATCTACTGCCACTATCGGAAATAAAATATATTGCTACAGAGTGTTTCTCAAAGAAAGCAATCTACACACATGAAAACATCACAATCGATACATGTACTACATAGAAGCTAGGGTATTGCGCCACATTTAAATAAAAGAGCATCAAGAGATTGCGCGAAAATATTATTAAACGACATGCTATGGCCACATAAATCATGTAATAATACTTGCATGATTTAAACATTTTACAGTTCTGACAGACGTATAGACAACTTCTTTGTCTATTTCACCGTCATTCGTCTCTGATATAACTTTACCTATCTATTTTATTAAACCAGTCAATTCCTATCCTGATTTGCCAATTCCAGGCCCACCCTTCTCAAAAACTTTGACGTCAGGCAAATGGCTAATGATAAAACTTTCACTAAGTCATTGCAACATGAATATATATTATGTCAACTCCACCTACTAGGAAACGAACAATAAGAAGGAGATTTCAAGATCTCTCATGGGCATTATAAAACTACACACGTGTAAAAACTGTATATGTAGGTTCTGAAAAGGCTTTTTAATTAAATTAATAGCAAAACAAATAAGCAGTTCAGGTTTTCATGGCTGAAGAAACCCGATAAGCACATTATTTTGGCAATTTATTAAAAACTTGAATATTAGCTAACTTTTAGAGTTATAGCTGAGAATAAGAAACTTTTATATCCGCCTCAGCAACTTGCTGTCGACGGCCGAAATCGTTATAAATCTTTTGCCATTCCTTTAACAACGAGAAAATATTTTCAAGCCAACTTCGCAGTGAGTTACTCGTGCAAAACGGTTGCTTTGCAAAAACTTTAAATACAAAATTAACTTTATAAGCGTTTCTTCACATTAAATCTTTAGAATTTTTAAGAATTGTATGTCGAATACTCGATAAGCTGAAATATTTTTATGGCCCAATAAATATGAAGATGAGTTATAAATTTTCATGCAAAGAATCTTGATCTGCAGCTATTCAATCAACCAATAGGAAGTAAGAGCCTAGTTTTCTCTAGCTACTGTTACACTTCCCTATCTTCTGTCAGTTGTAGCACTATCCCCATCTTTTGCTATTCAACTCCCTAAATCCTAACGCCTTAGTGCCTATCTGAAATAGAGGTGATAGTGCACTATCTGGGTTACCACCTAGTGGACTAGGGGACTTGGAAACCTGGTTTTATATAAAAAAATCACAGTTATATTTTTCTTACTAATATATATTTAGGATTATCATCATTTTTGTTTGAAGAATAACCGCAAATTTATATAGTTATTTGTTCCCTATGTACTAATATAAACTTTTAGACAACGTCATGATGTTGTGAGAGCCACTGCCAAATCCAGGGTGCAATGCGCAAGAACGTAATGACGAATACTCAATTGCGATGAAATAACACGACACCCTGCAGATACGTGGATGGAGTTGCAGAAGAAACTGAATAGTTGGTTGCTCAACCGGGAAACTTGCACTATAGTGAATTATGTTCGGAAAAAGTAGGAAGAATTTTGAAAGTCCATAATTTCGGTCGAATTGAAAAGTTTTGCTTAGACAAACTTTTAACTAATACATACCAAAATCTATTACGGATCTAAAGCGAGCTCGTGATGTCATAGTGCAGCACTCCCAACGGGCTTATTAATGCAGGAATTTCATCCGCTCAGACAAAGAACTTCAAGTAATGCGCGGAGTTGTTTAGAGAGCTAGTGATTTTTATTGAAAGAATTACCGGATGCAATCTGGTCTTGAAAAACAAGATCTCCCTGCGTCATACGAAATAGCAGTTTATGTTTTATGTATGTAGTTGATTACTTCAATGTTTGACTTACTTTGACAATTTTCGGCGGTCGTGGCAAAATCGTGTTGAAGAAAATACAATAGAGTACTACATATTTCTTTTAGCAAACATATTTGTTTTGATATTAATCACATAAAGCATACCGAATAGCTACACTTTCAATACTAGTGGACTTGGCGACCTCGGCACTACCACGCCTAGTCACTCAGCCGCTCACATGCCTTCGTGAGCTAAACTTGTTTACCAGCCAATATTTCTATAATCTAAATAGCTTAAATGACTACGTATTGAACTGCATATTACATTTCGATTTCATATTTAATGTAGATGAGTAAAAATATCAACGTCCTTCTTCAAACGAGGCTTGCGGAGAGTACTTAATGGTAGGCAGCGGCTTGGCTCTGCCCCTGGCATTGCTGACGTCCATGAGCGACGGTGACCACTTACCATCAGGTGGGCCGTATGCTCGTCTGCCTACAAAGGCAATAAAAAAAATCAACAATTTTTTTTATTACTTAGAAGGTGAAAGAGCTCACTAACAGTCAACTACACTCAAAGCAAATTTAGATTTCATTTTACTCCGAATAGCATCCAATTGTTGGGCAGTCAAGCATAAATAATTATAGCAGATATATTCCGAAAATAGGAATCCGTAGGTTGTAAAGTATCGTGCGATATTTGATAAAATTGGGGTCTCATCTTCCGCGTCAGTGCTCAGTAATGTCGATTGTTGGAACAAGTATATTGAATACGAAGATCAATTTCATGTTGTACATCTACTATTAGTTACGTAACATTATTTCACAGTATCATATAGTTATTTTATGAATTTAACAAAGGTTTTGAACTTTTGAAGGAAAGTCTATAGACCAAGCTATTTTACGAATGTAAATTGTGTAAATCGTGATGAATAACAGTGCTGATTTATAATTATTCAAGCATAAACTTGATTTAAATAATATTTTGGAGGTGGCCACAGAATTGAAAACTAATTCCTACGGTCGCCTTTATTATTTTAGTTTTATAATTTCCGTATAATGAAATGCTTAAGAGTTTTCATTGTAATTAAAGCCTTCATTCATTCGTAGTTTTGATTCATTAAATAATTTCAAAATGAGTATTTTAGAAATTGATTTTACAAAACAAAAACAACCGTTCTACCGTCTGAAGCGTCTCCTAATGATTAACGATACAAAGAAATACCTGAATCGTTCTATCCCATTTCAGTTTAACAACGAATAGACATTATTTAAACTGGAACCACTCGTACATTTCGATGGCTCAGTAAACAAATGAGGTGACATTAATTCCCTGGAAGAGGTGAAGGATCCACTTATAGATTCAGCGTGGGTGAGCTTCATGTTAAGCAGACATTTACACGGAGCCGTATCGTAAACAAAAAGGAAAACAAAGTGTGTAACATTTCTCAGTAAATAAGTATCCCACAGACAATGGTAGGGTCAAATACCGCGCTATCTTACGGCTATTTACCCCTTGGGCTGTTTCAACGAATATCCCTTTATCTACCTTCCTTCATAACGACTGCTCATTCTAAATGTCTATTACATACGATACAAAGTATTTACTGAAGTAATTTCGAAAGTTGGCTAAGACATTAGATATGTATTGCATTTAAATTGCCATCGTCAAAAATGGGTATATAACGAACTACAGAACACTACTTATCTAAGAAAATTCAATGTAATCTTAAAATCAGCAAATTGAACATGGCATTATAACAAGCAGTTATATTATTTATATTATATTAGATACAATTTCAGTTGAATAAAAGAGCTTGAAGTGAGGTTTCGCTAAACTCATATAATATGGATTGATACATGAAGCGGGACATAGATCGGTAAGTTCTTGTGATCTAGTTTCGAACTAAACACAACAAATAGAACGGACATCCCAATAGAAATTATTGCAAGTTTTGTGTTATCGTCCGTCGATATTTTGTCTAATACTGATTTTGCTATAGCGTCGCTTAAGCTCAGTTAAATCAGAAGATAATGGTATCTATTATAATTAACTTAAAAATAAGAAACAATTAATTCAATTGAAGGCTTCATTAAGCTTACAAATAAATAAATACTGAGAAGTACTTGAGGATTTAAAAAAAGTAGGATGTATGTATGGGCTTTGGGTCTGAAATTAATATTTTGAAAAGAAAAATCGCTGACTCGTGAGGTCAATTTCCAATGTCATTAACAATTCTGAAGAGCGTCGTAACCCAAGCGGATAGCAGCGGGCCACAGGGCAGAACTCTTTGTAAATTTCTTGATTCGTCACGCTAAAGGCACCGGCTGTAATGGGAAATAGCTGACAATGAATAAGGAAGTTCCGGTGTGCACCTGCCTTCTGCCCAATTATTTTTACAAGGACGGTCAGCTATTCGCGGGCTGTGAGATGAAATCGTTTTATGTAAACCTTAACTTTTTTGTTTTATACTTCTTTATTGTTGGCGTAAAGGTCTAGACACCACGCCATAAACTCAAAAAAAAAAAAAACTTCTTTATTGTTGGGGGTTAAAAGAAAATTTCATAAGTTTTTGCCCATGCCACAAATAGCTATTAGTGTACTATATAAGGTTTTAACTTTTCTAATTAAAACTACTAAGCTTTTACTAGTCTGTGTTAGTTTTAATTTGAAAGCTATGTATATTCTAGACTAAAATAAATCAGCTGCTGCATTTTAAGAATCGTTTGTGTTACGTTGGATAAAGGTATATATATTTGATAATTTTTTTATATTAAGGTGACCTGTATAGCTAATTGCTGAAAGAACTACCCAATAATTGTTACAGATTTCCGCGATAAGCCCCGAAGAATTATAATTGCCTACGAGAAAGTGTGAAAATGCCTTTATGCGAAAAAGAAAAACGTATTCCTTTTTTTGCGGCACGATTCACAAAGCCTTCCGTCACTGTAAGAAAATATAATTATATTAGCAAAGGGCTTTAAATAAAGAAATAAAACATTGTATTGGAAACGAAGTTTATTTTTATTGTTTTATTTACGAATTAAGAAATCTAACGGTAGGCAGAAGCTTGAATCTGCTTCTGGTATATCTGAGATCCATAAACGACGGTAACCACTCACCATTAGGTGAGTCGTATAGTCAGTCGTCTGCCTACACGGGCAAAAAAAATATAAAAAAAGAAAAACCAACAATCAAAACATATTTCAAGGGCATCAAGTTATTACTATTTTCTTTTCTGTTATTTGTTTTCTACAGTTAAAAAAGTTATTGATAAATGATCAACCTATTCCAGCGCGAATACAGCCATCAAAAATATTCTTATTTGTAGATCTGACTCATCAGATTTCCACACAGTGATGCAAAATAGAATGCAGTGTGTCTTTATACTCAGTACCACCACCTCTTTATGTTGCAACGACTAAGAAATC
Source organism: Bombyx mandarina (assembly GCF_003987935.1). The sequence continues at coordinate 979,776 of NW_021011600.1, forward strand.
AAAACCTGAACATCACAGAATGAATGCAGTGAGAATGCACTTTGCACAATCTCGTACATACCTAAGTATAACTTTATTTATATGTAATATAAAAGGGACCGCAGGGATTGCACCAGTATTCAAAGATTATCTCAAAGTTAAGATAAAATCTTAGCCAACAAAAGAATGTGCTGTGTTTTTTGACGTTATTTACGGGGAGAGAAAACGGAAAAATCCCGTTTTTTCTATAGGCCTGTGAATGATTCATGGGTTCCGTAGTGATGTGCAGTGAGTCGGCAAGTGTGTAGCTGGCGCTATAACATACCGGCCGGGCCGCTCGCATCGCTCACATCTTGGGCCTTTCCGCCATGCCACGAGCACTAGCGTGAGTGTATGGCATTCCGACGCGGTCACATTCCGCGCGACCCAACAGCGACCGCCGCCATTCCGTTAAAAATGAACGCTACCTACAACAACCTTTCATGATTCCGTTAAAAAATGCACACTTTTAATAGCCCCTTTTTGTTCTTTTCCCGGATGCTGTTAGGTACATGAATTGAATTTATCGTTGCTCATTGAATTAGTATTTTCGGGTCGGTCCATCGAAATTCCAACAGAAATAACGTGTAATTATGTTTTTTTTATTTCCATCAAACGTTTTTAATCGAACCTCTTGTGAGTCCGCACGGCACCGCGCCTATTTCTGCCGTGAAGGAGTAATGCGTTTCGGTTTCAAGGGTGGGGCAGCCGTTGAAACTATACTGAGACCTTATAACTTATATCTCAAGGTGGGTGGCGCATTTGCGTTGTAGATGTCTATGGGCTCCAGTAGCCACTTGGCACCGGGTGGGCTGTAAGCTCGTCCACCCTTCAAAGCACTAAAAAAAAAACTCAAAATCAACGGTGACCGACGCAGCTACGTTACACTCATACAAGAATAGAAGATTAACTAAAATACCTATAGCAATTACAATACCTTATCGACAAGCTCCTAAAGTAACCTCACAGTTCGTTTTCCTTGTCCGTCGGATTCACATAGGAAGCTTTTTAATATCAGCGAAGTAGGTTAAATAAGTTACGTAAAAAAGTTTGCTCTAAATGTAGAGACAATCTACCATGTAGACAAAGGTCAAGACATTGTAGAAATTGAAAACAAGTGAATATAAGATTAGGGTTTCGGCGTTCGTCATTGACAGTGAAAGTAAACACACCGGTTAGAAAGTATTTTGTTAACAAACTATTGATATTTGCATTAGAAATCTGTGAATTACGAGCGATACTTTCCCACGCAGAGATTGACGGTCGCGCTTTGTCGCGAAAAATATAATGAAAGGTCTAATAAAGTTTAATTAATCACAGTCTTTGGCACCATTGCTGTTTAACGTTGCCAAAAGCTTCTAACTGATAATTTATTCCTGAGATTAATAACAGCTATGCGGTTTATTTTGCCTAAAAATTCAGTGTTTTTGAAAATTTTTCATTGATATAATTATCGAATTACTCAATAAATTTTAATACGTAACATTACTATGACTTAAAAAGCTGTCCTAAAGAATTGTGTGAGTGAAGATATTTTTACTCGGAAAGTAAATAACTACGGTTAATGTTAAAACAGCGCCAAAACGAAGGATTTCGTCCCGCGGGAGAGCGGTGGCACAAACAAAAAGATTTAACAGACTTTATAAAGAAGGAACTGTCCTTTGAGCAACTGCTATTGAATTTTTCTTATTCTGTGGGCCTCATTGCTTTGCGAGATTGTTCATTTTGCTAGTATCTGTTGTAACTAACACAAACTTAGGATTCTGTAATAATCCTTCACCGTTTATGACAACAATACTTTTGTATATCTATGTTATTTTAGGTATTTTTTCCCCGCAAATTTTTATCTAGTGGTACTTGCGAAAGTTGAGAAGTATATTTAGTTATAAAATTTATAATATCGTTAGTTTATTTGAATTAGGCAAAAATATGTGGACAAAAAATTAAATTCCCATGTTTTTTGTAACGTGACTAATGAATAAATTAAGGAAATTCCAAATGTTTGAATAAAATATATTCCAAAATGCTGATTCATTGATTGTCCAATGTCAAAGAATATAATAAGTTTAACACAAACGCGAAATTAAATACGTTAGATATTTTTTAAAAAACTTAGTGAAAGTAACAACCCATATAGTAACCATGTTTTTAATTGCACTAAATGTGTAGATGAGCTTCCAGCCCTGGCACTCCATAGATCTCACAGTTTTGAATTTTAAGTAAACGAGGATACGGCTCATTGATAGTAGAGTCAAAGTCACTCATCCCACTTCGATAAAGTGGCACGACATGAGAACCCTCTCATCGTGGCCGCCGGAAACTACATAGCCTATCCTGCGGACCAAATTGTAAACAGTCGACGTCGCCCAAAACACGTCATTTCGGATCCTCCCGATACACTAACGGTGCTTTTAGGTACCCCGAGCACCGGTCATCGCTCTCGTCGAACCCGTCGCTTGCGACGAAGGGCTCGGCGAGTAAATTAAGCCACAGACACAGCCCACTAAGTTTCTCGCCGGATCTTCTCAGTGGGTCGTGTTTCCGATCCTGTGGTAGATCCTGTGAAGCATGGCTCTTGCTAAGGTTCGTGTTAGCAATCCCGTTAGGTTTGAGCCCCGTGAGCTCACCTACTAGTTAAGGTTACGCTGATATGGTCTCGGTAGAGCATCAGCTTAGGCAGGAAAATAAAGTCGCTCGTGGACATCAGCAATTTCAGGGTCACAGCAAACATACTGCCTAAATGAGGTCGAAGTCTCGATCGTTCTGTGGCATAATATATGAATAATATCTGGTCCAATCAGAAAATTGGACTGCATAGCTACTTCCCGGCAGAAATAGGCTTGCTGAATGAAATTACAGTACACCTTTCAATCAGGATGAATTTAAACGAATGAATCTAAAAAAATCTTCTTTGGATTAAAGGTAAGAGAAAGATACAGAATAAATGTAGATGCTAGTTTAAATTTCAAGAAATGCAAGCAAACCCGGGATTAACCTATTGCAGACACTCCTCTGCGAATAAATGAGTTTCGTTATTTTATTTTCTCAGCAAGAACGATTGCTTTAAAGCCGAACAAAAAACTTATCATGCCTTTGAACTTTGGCATAATGCTTTGGATTCAAGCCAATGTCATTTCGAGACTTGGAGGCTTTTTGAAAAGTTAAAATGTAAACTTGAGTAATAAATTCGCGTTATCCGACAAAACAGCCAGAAGAAAGTATCACGAAGGTTCCTACTGAAAACTTTATGTTTTTCATATGCTTCAATGAAGCAGTGAAGCTGTGAAGCATGCAGAGCTTAAATCTAATAGCTAATGATTTCCACGATGAAGGACTAAGATCCTGTGAAAAAACAAACCCGCATAAATAGATAAGTCTGCGTAATTACTCATTAAGGCGTGTGTATACACAGTATAGTGTGAGCGATAGGGATATAAATGACCATTATATTTGAACTTTAAAGTATTTATGTGTTCCAGTTTTAGGAGTGAGACATTATTACAGCTTAATCGACTTCATGGTGCAAGTTGGTTGGTTGTTACTGTAATATGGGATGGGACACGGCTTCAGTAACCACGTATATAATATCCTTAAAAAATAGTGATCGATTTGATAATTGACAGTCTTTTTTTAATTTATTTTTTATGCCTGCTCCTAAGTTATGTTGCTTTATCAGAATTAGGTGCATAAGAAACGCTGAGATTATTTAGTGGGTTGAATTCAATAAGTAAACCACCCTTCATTTACGATACGTGAACCAACTTTCAGACCCAATAAATCAGATTTATCGTGAACTCAGAAAAAACATGATAATGTTGTTAAAATATCTAGATTTAACAGCACAATCATTTTGTGTATGGAATCATTAAAGTTGATTTAGCCGCAATGAAGATACAAAGAAAAACGAGTTTACGAATAAATATCAGAAACCAGAGACGCTTTAATTATATTAAATGCATACCAGCATTAACATGTACCCGACACAGCAGTCTCATTGAAGTAAAAACGGAACATTCATAAATTAATGATGCATTATGTCGGTATGCCAAGTGCTTATTACTTCTAGTATGTACGTAATTGCGGCGTTTAAATCTGTATAAATTTTCTTACTCTATTAACCATTCGGGTAAGTGTCGGATTTTGTAATAACCGGGTGCATTTTAGGTACTTGGTGTTTTTAATGTTATTTTTTTGAAATAAGGGCAACTTACACGCTGTTAGTTTAATTTTAATCTGATTAGTTAGCCGCACCATAGTGATCTTAACATCATCCTTTTATCGTTTTCTTTTTCTCTGCCATTGCCATAGCTAGACGATTTTCCTCGGAAGACAACTGGTCAGTCGATCTAGCCACATTTTAAATTTCAACAATACAATTAAAGATTAACAGTTTTTTGGGGAGGAGGATGGATTTGCAAAATAATGGAATACTGATGCGTCGTAAAATGGAATTCCGTTGCATTGTAATAGTATTAAATTTCTTCAAAACTCGATTTTTCTAAGATACGTTAAGAAACATCACTAAACTCTTTTTCCTCCGCCTAGCTAATTATCTGTTTTTGTCCGAGTATGAAGTGAGAATTGTTGATCTATTTATATTGAGACATTGAAATTATTTGCGACCGAGGCATTCACATTATGGTATCCATGATTTCTTCTGGGCCTAATATCTGGTGAGTCATATTCAGGTCTGCTATGTAAACAGCAATACAAAACTATTCATTATAATACGACATAGCATCGTAAGTCAAGTATTTGTTTTAAAAAAATTACATTGTAACTGGCCGATTTATAATATAAAAAGAAACTGCCCACGAATTTTGTGAACAGTCGATCCGGTACTATGGTTAGATGTCGAAGTAATGAGTTTAGAATATAAAGTAACACGCACGGATACGACCTACTTATCGTAGAGGTTGGTTTGTAATTGCAATCTATTTCTCAACGTCGGTCGTTTATATGGGGAGTGCTAGCATTGACTCTGTTAGGTAGTGCAATGTTGCTTCACTTCACAGTATACGTGTTGGTTAAGAATGGCGGTGCACACGCGTCTTGGCATCATAATTGTTGTTCCATTGTTATCTTTCGTGGTTGAAGTTTTTACAGCAGCAATCAGTAATTTAAGGATATGTGAATGAAGCATAGTGTTCTCGTATCGAGTGTTACAACTATGTTGGAATTTAACTATAAATCATTTATCAACAACGTATCGGACGTACGTACCCAAATGAATAGGGTTAACGTGGATACTCCAAAAAAAATATTTTATAACTGCTGTTATTGTAGGCCTCATTGAGAGCCCGCAGGGGTACATGTGATCCTATAACCTAATTTAGGTAGGAAAATGTTAGAGTAACAGCTATGAAGGGGAAATCTTCCACCAAGCGGGTATTTTTCATAAACGCACGGTGCTTTTGTTACACGGACAATTGCAAGTTTATCTTCAAAATGTTGTTAGCGCGATTCAGGTTTTTACCAGATTTCTTCTTTCCTATGATAGTCACTGCCACAAAATCAACTTTTTTAGTCTGAAGAGCGGAACAGCTATTATACTCTACAATTGAGACCTACATACCTTTAAGGGAGCGGTGGCTTACGAGGGCGGCACTGAAAATTTCGGGAATTAAAGAAGTGACACAAAATTGCTATTTAAAAATGTATATATTGCTTTTCGAAGTATTCTCCGCGAAATTTGACACATTTTTCCATACGATGGAACCAATCATTGAAGCAACCATTCTATTCGGAAGTTGGGGTCTCCAAAATGGCCGTTTTGTAGGCGTCCACAGCTTCTTCAGGTGATGAAAATCTCTGTCCACGCAATTTATTCTTTATTTTAGGGAAAGTATAGAAATCATTGGGGCTTAGGTCGGGGCTGTACGGCGGATGGTCTAATAATTCTATGTTTTCTTGCTCTAAAAACTCTTTTGTTCTGTGCGCGGTGTGAGAACTCGCATTGTCGTGATGGAGGATGATGCGGCGGTTGCAGTTCTCTTTACGGAGTTCAGAAACGACCTGTGGCAAACAAACGCTAGCATACCATTCTGCATTAACCGTTCTTTGTCCCTCAAGATGAATATTCGTAACATGGCCGGTTTTGGAGACAAACGTGGCCACCATTTTTTTTGCAACACTTCGTGAACGAACAATTTTTGTTGGCTTTAACTCATTTTCGAACACCCAAGCTCGTGACTGGTTTTTTGTTTCGGGTTCGTACGCGTATATCCAGGATTCGTCACCTGATATAATGTTGTATACAGCATTTGAGGATCCTGCGTGGAATCTTTCGAGATTTCTGACGCACCAAGTAACACGAGCCACTTTTTGCTCTTCACAGAGCGAATGCGGTATCCATCGGGAAAATAACTTTTTTACACCTAATTGTTCATGCAAGATTATTTGTATTTGACTTATGCCAATGTCTAAAGTTGCCTGAATTTCGCGGTATGTCACATGTCGATCTTCCTCAATCAGCTTACGCACAGCATCAACGTTTTCTTGGGTGACTGCAGTTTTTGGACGACCTTGACGGGTATCATCACTGAGCTTGACACGTCCACGTTGAAACTCAGCAAACCAGCGATAAATTGTAGTTTTGGATGGGGCTTCATCACCAAATGTAGAAATCATCCGGTCAACACACTGTTTTTGTGTTAAACCACTTCGAAAGTCATAATAAATCATCGCTCTTGAATTTTCTCGAGTCAATTCCATTTTCTCAACGACTAAACAAGTTTGACAAAACCTCGTGACAAGACCGAGAATCTTTTTTTAAATAAATAAATGGTATTCGATTTTTAAAACCAAGGANGGGCTTCATCACCAAATGTAGAAATCATCCGGTCAACACACTGTTTTTGTGTTAAACCACTTCGAAAGTCATAATAAATCATCGCTCTTGAATTTTCTCGAGTCAATTCCATTTTCTCAACGACTAAACAAGTTTGACAAAACCTCGTGACAAGACCGAGAATCTTTTTTTAAATAAATAAATGGTATTCGATTTTTAAAACCAAGGAGTTTACTGGTGGTAGGACCTCTTGTGAGTCCGCGCGGGTGGGTACCACCACCCTGCCTATTTCTGCCGTGAAGCAGTAATGCGTTTCGGTTTGAAGGGTGGGGCAGCCGTTGTAACTTGTAATACTTGAGACCTTAGAACTTGTATCTCAAGGTGGGTGGCGCATTTACGTTGTGGATGTCTATGGGCTCCAGTAACCACTTAACACCAGGTGGGCTGTGAGCTCGTCCACCCATCTAAGCAATAAAAAAAAAAAAAAAAAAAATTTTAATATGACAGGAACAGTGGAAATATTCCATTCCTGATACTTTTAGTGCAGCCTAGTACATGGTAAGACACCTACGGACTCCGGAAGACAAAAATAAGGCTATGAGCTTAAGATAAGAGTCACAAATCTAAAAACATCAAAAAAAATAAGCCAATATGTAATGACTTTCTAATGGCAACCTAAATATCCAATGAGAACAAGTTTTATTACTGACATAAGTAGTTTATTAAATCGTTTGTAAGCAAACCGTGACGTGGTCATAGCATTTTACGCCGCGAGAGCTATTGTGGCACAGCCCTAATATTTATGCGTATGAAATAATTAATCACATTCAACTCACAACTCATTCCATTGGTTCCATTCACTGAAAGTGGCTCACGTAACAAAGGAACGGTAACCCGATACGTGACAAGAAATATGATGCATTAGACGTCCCGTATTATTCAATTTCTGGGACCCATTTACTGACTAATTGCTGACGACCATTGACGTTTTATTAAATAGTGCGTGCTGTAATAATACAATTTTACATTATTTATACGACGTCAATGTAAGAACTCTTTTTTTTATTCTAACGTACCTACCATGTGCTCCAGGTAATATTGTTTTGATTCCATACATAAAATGCTAATGACATATTAATTAATTCAGATTAGAATTCAAACAATCGTTTTTTATTTGTAATTTTTTTTTATCCCTCAAATGTTATTTTTTGTTATCCCTCGAACTGTAACGCGTTGTTGTTTACGAATTGCTATGATGGTAACTGCTATAATGAGTGGTTGTGATGTTCGCGGTAACACCTAATATTTCACGAAAATTTTACTATTCCAAAAACAATATACGACGTCTATACTCGGACGGATGCAGAGGTATTCGTGATTGTAGTGGCGTGTCGCGGGTGAAATCGTGGATCCGCTCGGCTAGCGGTGAAAAATAGCACTTTATCGGCCTAAGCCGTAAATATTAATAATATATAGACTCGAGAAAAACGCTTATTTTTGCCGCCGCTCACCTTGAGATATGGTTGAGGTCTTAATTGCCTTCTATTTAAATGATTTTACAACAACTAGGAGAGTAGGTATGCATGTTGAAAAACAAGCATGTTACATATTCGTCTGGTCTCATAATAAACCAATCTAATACTAAGGGAGGTGAATTGTTTATTTGACTCTCAGATGTAATCATGCTCACAATGTAACTGTTTTGTATTTGTGCACAAGTGTCAAGAAAGAGAATCATATTGCAAGAGCATGGCTCTTCGGAAGGTTAAAATTGCACTTTTACGACTTTAAAGATGTATATTGCAACGACTATTACCTTAAATGAAAACGAATAAAATGCTACATTTTAAATCCTTATTTTCATACGGAGTATCAACATTTTTTTCATATACTTTAAATTAAATTGATGTCCATATAAAAAAAAAATTATGTGTAACATTATCAAAGATTCGTAGCTTGCAGTACCAATAGAAAAAAATCTTTGGAGTCGGTCGTCATAAGATCCACATTCCTCACATTCTACGGTGTAAAACTGATTGATTATTTTTAGAGTTTGATACTTAGTGGCTGGTATATCGATCATAATAATTATCAATAAATTTTATACTATCTTATGTTGTATTATCTCTTGCTAGAGATATCTGTTCAATAAGACAGGAAAGGCAATAAATGAAGGAAAAGTACTCGAAATATTGTATTTAAAAGATTTATATACAGAAAATGAATCCTTAATTATATGTACGTGAAACTGCATTAAGATTGTCATTGCCTTGCTTGGGAAAAATTGTCGGAAAAAGAAAAAGCATAACTGATACCTATAGAAAGCCTATTTTAACCTCGAAAAATGTATGCGTTTCGCTCTGTAAGAGAATTGAGTCTTCGACCTTAACTTACAAGGTTTAACCCACTACGGCAATAAAACAAATGCAAAAATTACATGGTACATACGGTTATTGGTACCATAAATTAGGTTCGGTTACAATGAAATACATATCTGCACGAAACACGTTTTAAACAAAATGAAGACCTTCAAATCTATAAAGCTACAAAATAGCAATTATGTAATATGAATTTACGGAAATCAGAATTATTTGCAAATAATTACCAAACGGTGTGAATGAAAAACTAAAACGGTTGTATAAGTTATTTTTATTTTTGCAAAACAGCTTTTACATTTTCTCTCGAGTTGAGTTGTTCACTTCGAAATTTCCTCCAACGCCCTATGAGTTTTAAATTTGAAAAAAGAACACTGTGACAATTCCCACAGATTTTGTTGAAACGGGACGCAAAAAAATCCGCAAGTTCCGCTAGGAATCTAATAAAATTCACAACGCGTCGTCACACGTCTACGCTATATCTCACGGCACCTGACGTGGGATTATATTAAAAAAAAAAAAGAATAAAAATTAAAGAGTCGGGTGCGATATCAACTCATTACACGGAAAATCTTTAGAGAGTGAAAATAAAATCACGAAGAAAAAGTTATGTAAAAATTTTATGAATCTTATTATATAAATACTTTTCCTTGATCGGTGGTGGCTTACACTATAAAGGCTGTCCCGCCCTTCAAACCGAAACACATTACTGCTTCATGCAAGAAATAAGTAGGGTGGTGGTCACATGACGCCCTACCACCAGATGTTATTCCTATACCGTGGGAGTTATTCGTACATTTATTAAGTACGTATTTCATTAGAAAAATTGGTAGCTGCCTGCGGATTTGAACACGCATCAACTTATCCTTTAGGCCACGATAACTTTTTTTGTAAAATCTTTATTTAAGGAGATTATTCACCTAGTGAATATGTCACTCCATTGTGCAACAAAAGATAGTAACAAAAAATTATATAAAAAAATAAAGGAAACTGTTATCGTCTCTGAAAGCCCACCAACACTATTTTATAAAGTGACTTAGCCATTTTGGATTGCGGAAAGGCTAATTTACACCTCCAACTTGTGGAAAATCTGTATAAACACGATAACTTTGGGACACAAATGTGCAAAAGTGCTCATTACTTTCTGGTAGTCATATTTTGTTGTCTTACAATCTTAGATAGAACCGGTGTGTGAGCAAAATATTTTTGGTGAATTCTCAAACGCTATATAAAAAAAATGCACGCAAAGTAAGATAAATAAAAACATAACGCGCGCAATCAACACTCTAGTGTAATGAGGAAAAGTTTTGTTCGCTTCATTTTGCCGGTACACAAAATGTGAACCAGACTATTAATTCTTATAATACGTGAAGCAAATCTTTGTATCCCTTTTTACGAAAATTACGCGGACGGAGGAGTATGAAATTTTCCACACTTATAGAGAATATAGAGAACAAGTGCACAATGCTAATATTTTTTTTAAATAATGCATAAAAGATACATTAAATCAATAAAGAAAAGATTACCCACACTACATACCATGTATTTGACGCACACACGAATGCATACTATTTATTGTCAAACTTTTGTTCTTGACGTCTGTGGTCAAATTGAGAATAGATTAAATATTGTTTGTCTTTATTAATATATTTTTTTAGTGTAGCCTTGGCGAAATTTGTGATTATAGAAGTATAAAATAGAATCATAATAGTGTACAAACTTATTATACAATTCCAATTAATTATAGTCGAATTTTGACTACTGCGGGACCTCTAGTTAATCCTTAAAATAACAAATGAATAATGTTTCCGTTTAAATTGAGGTGGTAAATTATTACGTGGCTACCGATTTTCTTATACCTTGTATTGTTTAAACGCTACTACTGGCTCGAGACCTCGTTTATTCAAACTAATGAAAGATAAAGTTAAATATTTAATAAGTTTTTTATGTCGGATCCAAACTGGAATAAGAAGTCGCCTAATTACTGAGCTTCAGGCATAATTACAATTTTCCTCGTTCTGTAACCATGATGACTTAGGTTAAATCTGGAAAACCCAATCTTATCTAAGTACTTGATTATTAGTAACATAAAATACAACATTGATTTATAGACAAAAGTGGGTGGATAAATCGTAGTTGCTGAACTAATTTGCAAAATTTACTCGGACCGGTCGAGCGAGGGTAATCATTCTCGTTTTGAATATAAATTATCTACTAATAAATTAATGCACTATAATAATCTACACAACGAAACTATTAAGTCAAATTGGTTTAAGTTCATACATTTTGAAAATAGTTTTAAATTTTCCGTCTGCTTCAATTTACTATAAATTAAAAAAAGAAAGTGTTTATCGCTATTTGATTACTACGAATGTTTGGCGTGTTTCGGGCGACGGCGGCTTTGCTAACATCATGTTTATTACCGTAGTAAAAACAATTATCATTTAAGGTTATGTTTGCACTTTCTTCATTCATTGGTAAATTACAATATACGCAATACCAGAAGGGCATCGCCAAGAAGGCAATCGGGAGCATGGGCGATTTAACGGATGCTTCTACGTGTACATTTTCAGCGCAATTACGACCACTCTGACAAGAGTGTCTAATCTAAAATGTCTAAAATAAAAAAAAATGTAAGAAGAAAACAAAAAAAAAATTGCTGGTGACTAAGAACGACAATTGATCATCAAAGTTTCTCAATCATTTAACTAGTTTTATTTATTTTATAACATTCTCTCAAAATGCTACAAACATTCCTGCCTATTTCAGCCGTGAAGCAGTAATGCGTTTCGGTTTGAAGGGTGGGGCAGCCGTTGTAACTATACTTGAGACATTAGAACTTATATCTCGAGGTGGGTGGCGCATTTACGTTCTAGATGTCTATGGGCTCCAGTAACCACTTAACACCAGGTGGGCTGTGAGCTCGTCCACCCATCAAAGCAATTAAAAAAAATCGTGTCATATTTAAATTGTTTAGTTTTTGCAAAAATTCAACTGTCAATAAATACCTACTCATTGTATAGCTAGGAAACCGCTTACATTCATTGAATGCGACAAATCTATAATTGTATAGTTAGTTAGGTAAGCCCTTGCGGTCTACAGGTACCTAAATGTGAAATTCTGAATACTCAATAATTATAGTTCGTGCAACAGATTGGTACTAATTGTCACTATGTTACCAGTATTAGAGCGAAAACACACAGTGCATTTATTGACGAGGAGAGAGAAATCTAAGGAGAAAAGTACGGAAGTCTGCAATGGGAAATCATTTTAAAAATTCTACAATTATTTAACTCAACTTTAGAGATTATCTTAAAATCTGGAGACATTACTTTAAAATCGAGTTTATGTTTCTTCAAATAGCCCTACGACCACTGGGTCACGAGTTGTTCTAAACTTATTTTAAATTCACATATAAACGTATTCAACTGAATTCCGGACAATAAAAAACCACGTACACAAAACTTTTTACTTATAAAACACTCTTTAGATTCAGTTCACGTGCATTTACGTAATTCACAAAATCGAATTGTCCAAGTGCAGCGGACAAAGGCGGATCCAGTGTGTGACCTCCGTTTAGTTTTCGACATGAGTCACCCATTATCGAGTCGTTCAAACCAAAAAACTGCCCACACTAACGACCTCTTCAATGTCAAAATTTACCGCACACGTCACTGTTTTGATTTAATATTATACCTAACTAGCGACCCGCCCTCGCTTCGCTTAGGAAACTGTAATTTATTATTGATAACAGTATTTCTTCACTATTTAATGGATGTGATTATACATATAAACCTTCCTCTTCAATCACTCTACCTATAAAAAAAAACCGCATCAAAATCCGTTGCGTACTTTTAAAGATTTAAGCATACATAGGGATATAGGGACAGAGAAAGCGACTTTGTTTTATACTATGTAGTGATACCTAAAATATCCATACCTATAACTACCAATAATCCGGTATCCCCTTAAAAGCAGGCTGTGAGCTCGTCGACTCCTCGTAAACATTAAAAAAACTTAATCTATGAAATTTAATAGCTAAGAGTTATTTTCCTAAAAAAAAACCATCCGTATGCTAATTAATCTATGACTGAATCTAATGAAATCGTATAAACACTTTTTGTTTAATTAAAAAAGTGTGTTTGTGAGCATCCTTGTATTCTGGTATTCTTTTATAAAATGGACATAAATTTCAGTGATGGCTTACTATTTAAATTAAAACGCAAGCTTTAAATTTGTTTTTTATATTCGTTTTAGCGATCAAGTTTTTCGTTCATTAATTTATCTCAAACAAAAAATATCTGGCAAATGCAAACCCATTATATATATTTTTTAAATCAATTCCATTTGATATCGAACATAAAAGCTATAATAGCGCACACACTTAAACATAAAGGTTAAAGCACAGAAATTTATTTTATAAATTGTTGAAGCCGGTTCTAGAGTTGATGTTAGTGATCGATATAAGGATTTAATTATAGAAAAAATATTATTAAAGAGATTCGTAAAATATGTTACCAACGAGATTATTGGGTTTCTGTGCTCTGCTGTCATTTTTATAATCTAACATCAAATTAACAAAAAAACGGGAGGAAATTATCAAAACGATTGTCGTTTCCTTCAAATCCGAATGGACGAATACTTCGCGGCAGAAATTCGCAGGATAGTGGTATCTTCCTATGCGGGCTCAACACCACTAGTAATAGATTCAGTCATGTAGTACGTATTTCGTACTCGATCCTGTAGACCGAATGGTAAACAGTCGACGTCGCCCTAAGCACGTCATTACGGTTCCTCCCGATCCATGAACGGTGCTTTTAGGTACCTCAAGCATCGGTCACCGTCCCCGCCGCACCCGTCGCTTGCGACGAAGGGCTCGACGAGTAAATTAACCCATAGACACAGCCCACTTAGTTTCTCGTCGGATCTTCTTAGTGAGTCGCGTTTCCGATCCGGTGGTAGATTCTGCGAAGCACTGCTCTTGCTAGGGCCAGTGTTAGCAACACTCCCGGTTTGAGCCCCGTGAGCTCACCTACACGTTAAGGAGAAGCTGAAATAGCCTCTCAAGGCTATCAGCATAGGTACGAAAAAATGGTATTTACTTAAAAAGTTTGTTCTTCTCTATTTCTAGTTCGCTTTTTACCACTTAAGCCACGGACTACAAGTGCCTAATCATTTCCAGTTCAAAAATTATAAATTTTTTTCTTGTCTCAATCAAAGAACTACCCCATAATCCAGGTCAATGGAAACATTCATTTTAGTTTATGAATCGTGCACGGTTGTTTAGAAATCGTCACGTTTTTTGTAGTAGGTATTACGAAATATCTACGACGCTCGATGGTCGATTTATAAAAAGAAGTTGGACAAGTGGAAAAAAGTTTACACTTCGTTAGCCAATGGTATCTAGTTTCGATTCTAATTTTGTTTTTGATTTCATTTTGATCGCCTCATTGGACTAGTGTTGGGTGTCAGTTATTAAACGCAAAGTACCTACACGAACTATGTTTGTGAAAATTATTTGGCAATTAAAGTTAATTACTTGTTCTCTGTTTGTATGTTTTACTAGCATATAGTATTATTTCATGTATATATAACTATTATTATTATATAACTAGTATCTATTTACATGAAATAATACTAGTTTGGAAACAAGACAACGTAGTAAAAATCACATCATGGGAAATGTAAGCAAATAGTACGAACGAGAAATGAATATGAGTTACTTTAGCTCCAATGTGACATAAATAGTGCTTTGAAAAATGGAACATTTTTTTAGTTAATAAAATATTATTGAATAATTCAATTTTATAAGATCGGATAATAAACTCGTTTAAATACTAAGCGGCATTTTAATTTTATTCACACAATGAAGCATATTATTATTTCATCTGTGAATATTATTAAACACAAAAGCTTGGTGAATAATATTCGCATTTAAGTATTTGTAATACGTACGTATAGTCATTACCAACTTAATAGTTACGATCATGTTTGGAATGGCTGTTCAAAATGAGATAATACAAAAACAACAATACAAACAACGCAGTAATCAAGTTGGTTATGACTCAATAGTAAGTTGATAATTATTTATAATAATATTAAAAAATATTCTTTCACAGCTCTCTCATATTCTGTAGGTACCAGACGCGTCGAACAATTTAAGATTTTAGTATCCAACTAGCTTTTTCATAAACCATCGTTACAATGCTTAACTTACTTATGCTTTAACCCAGTTTGTTATTAGAGTCACATCTATGTAACATATATTTCATTACAGTCTTCATCATTTTTTATTGCTATAGTGTTAGGTGGTTGCGGAAGTCTATAGACATCAACAACGTGCCTAAATGCCGCCATTCATTGAGATATTAGTTCTAAATCATAATTTTATAGTAAAACGGCTGCCCCACTCTTCAACCCGAAACGCATTACTGCTTCACGGCAGAAATAGAAGTGCGGTAGTACCTACTCGTGTGGGCTCACAAGAAGCCCTACCATTAGTATAACCTGCACACCTGCCTACGATTTCCGATTTAATATTTGTGATGCTCACTATCTTTATGTTTTATATGGTTCCGTTGTATAAAGAAATACGGGAAGGGATTATAATAGATGACAGATCTATATTTTCACATCTGTTTATAGGCCTCTACGGAAGCACTCTATATCATCCTGTAAGTATAATAAAAGGCGACTAAATGATTCACCGATGATCAGGATTCAGCGTTTTTTAATTACCTGCGTTTGATTACCTGAACATACTGCATTACACGTTCCGCTTGTTTTAATATTGTTTTAGTTTATCAAAGAATCTTAAAATCCAGCTGATAATAGCTCATATAACTTACAACGCAAACACTAACCACTTTCAGTCACGAGGTAGAAATCTCTGTCCTACCTTCAAAGTCGGGAAGCAGAATGTTTCGCCAAGGAAACAGGGGTGACAATAGAATGTAATGGATTAGTGCAGTTAGGGCGTTTTGTGAATTTGACTAATTTACTGTCTATTCCTGTCACCGGGCAACTATTCATTGCGGTCTGAAGAACAGGGTAATTTTAAAACAGTCCAGACCTCAGCTTCATGTAAATACTTCGCTGACTATTTAAGAACAAATGTTCCCTGAGCATCTATGGAAATAAAAGTCAATATTGTGTTGCAGGGACCCTTAGCAATTAAATGACATGTAAATATGTTTTTAATTCGGATACTTTATCCTCATTCTTTAATGAATTCGAGGTCCTAACCTTCGGATTCATAAAACGATACTCAGCTACCTTGCGAGAGAGTTACGCCACGAAGGCTGCTGTTACAGAGGTGTGAATAAAGGCTTAGTCACATTACGTACTTATTCAATATGAGCTATTCATAAAGACAAATTTAAATATAATTAAAACTTCTTTTACGGTTTAATCACGCGTTTTTTATTATCAATATATTTAAAAACACGAGATTGAATAGTAAAAGTAGTTTTTAGTAAATTTGTGAAGAAAACATAAACCTATTTCTTTGACCAATCTCAAAGTTTGTCAAAACTTGGATCAAAATAGAAAGTGCTAATGAGGAAAGGTTGATAATATAACAACTTTTTTTTTTATAGCTTTGATGGTTGGACGAACTCACAGCTCACCTGATGTTAAGTGGTTACTGGAGCCCATGGACATCTACAATGTAAATGCGCCACCCATCTTGAGATATAAGTTCTAAGATCTCAGTATAGTTACAACGGCTGCCCCACCCTTCAAACCGAAACGCATTACTGCTTCACGGCAGAAATAGGCGGGGCGGTGGTACCTACCCGCGCGGACTCACAAGCGGTCCNGACGAACTCACAGCTCACCTGATGTTAAGTGGTTACTGGAGCCCATGGACATCTACAATGTAAATGCGCCACCCATCTTGAGATATAAGTTCTAAGATCTCAGTATAGTTACAACGGCTGCCCCACCCTTCAAACCGAAACGCATTACTGCTTCACGGCAGAAATAGGCGGGGCGGTGGTACCTACCCGCGCGGACTCACAAGCGGTCCTACCACCAGTAAAAAATTAAACTAAATTTAAAAAAGAAACCCATCTAAGTAGAAAACTGAAGACAGAAAGCAGTAGAAAATATTACTATGAGGGTACGAAAGCTCTGAAAATTACCATCAAGAAGAGAAGATGTTAAGTGGCGATAAAACTTCCTCTTTGCCTTTCAGGTTTCATAATGAACTGGACGAATAGATGTAACTTAATGTAATTGAAATTACCATGTGGAATTTCTATAAATGTTACAGGGAGCTTTTAAAGTACTTCTTAACACGATCTTCATTATTTTATTTTGGACGGCCCGGCCTGGTCATTTATTGCCACACATAAATACGTTTTTTCATACAAACACGGGATCAGGTGGGATAATTGTCGATGCCATTGCTTAGTTAGGGTTTAACTTTTTTTTTTACGGGAATTAATTTACAGGTTTTGTGGACAAAATTACATTATTTACAATTCTATCGGGTATACAATAACTACAAATAAATAAATAAATTTAGTTAAAAATATTCCTTGATTCTGGTAATCATGTCAGTATAGGTTTGTCGATTGTCAATTAAATTATCCTCGCATATCCATGCCTTTCTTAACCAATAAAATGTGTCTAATTTAATAAACCAAAAAGAACCTTTAAAAAACGTCATTTCTATTAGAATTACAAAGCTCTAAAAGCACGGATAATTTTTTTTAATTGGCTCGTAATAAAAACAAGCATAGGATCTTTCTGAAAAACTTACCTTAACAAACGTGACAATCCAATGGAATTTCGAAATAAAAACACAACAGAACCACAGAAACTTAAGTTGAAGAAATACACCACAAGAGGGGAGATTACAAAATAATATTATAGTAAAACGAAATCACCAGGGTCAAACATCAACGCACGATTCTAACAAAACGCGTTTGGCACACCATACACTAGGGCAACGTGACCCGTTCAGGAATCTCGTATCGAACCGTACTGCAGCATCGAGCCTTACAGACGTTTCATAATCAATGCGTGACGGTTGTAATATTTACGTAATTTTTTTTTCAGTCAGCGGTCGCGATGTTCTCTGTCTCCACAACCAAACGTACCATTCCCGGTGAACGCACGGGCCGCACTGCTCGCCAACAACGGCAAAAGGTCGTTCGTTACCCACATTCTCTTTCCGCGCAAGCCTTCTCAAGTTAGACTGAAACAGAACATACAGAACTCGCGGCGCTGACAGAGACGAAAACAACACAGCCTCAGAAACTCGAACTGGAGCCTTTATAGTTCTAAGCTAACCGCGCTTTGCCTTTATAAATTATTTGAAAGGCATAGATCATTGCACAAGCGTTTGTTATGTGTAAACGGAAATGACAAAAACATTTATTAATGTGTACGTTTGCTTTTGTCTTAATGAAACCACCCACTAAATCCACATCCAGCAATGCTATAATAGCAAAAGAAAACTCATTTTCTCTCCGCTACTTTCCACAACTGTTACGATACAGCGCTTCCGCTGATGATCGGTAGATAGTATGTTCAGATAATGTCATTGGACTCGGATATACGTACATTTTTATAGAAAAATATCCAATAAACGCTCAATCTTCTGATGAGTGGCAGTAAAACCTTTTTATTTGATTTCTTCATATAAAAGGAGCCGGAAATCCGAAAATGAATTAACGTCTGTGGCTTGTTTTGTTAGTGTACTATGCGTTCGCGTATTTTTTATCTGTTAGATAAACTTTGTACGTAAGTTGTATTTTGGGCTTCACGAAAGGATATTTTCACACATCCATCAACAAGCACACAGGTGGCGCGCGGATAGTTTCGACAAATATGTCTTTGATGATCGAGTGTCAGTAATATAATCAAAGTTTTAATATTAAATCATTTAACTTAATATAGTAGTATTCTCGAGTACGCTTGCTCGAACTTTAAGCAGCGGTTATTTAAGTGCGAGTGAAATTCGAGTTTTCGTAGGTATTGTCTAAGGATTACAGTATTATAATATCATTGTATGCTACGCAAATTTCGACCCTTTGTTTACCTAAAATATTGAAACAGGAAATTGAATATGTGAGTTAATTATGGCCTGTACCTTTATTTTCATTATTGTTTGATTGTTTAATGAAAGTTGTTGATTAAGTCATTTATATCCGAAATAAATTTTTATATAAGTCTTTTTCGGTCTACAAGGATTTGAAAACAGCAAAATTGATTTAAGCTTTTTGAAGTTGAGCGTTTACTGGTATGAAGCTTTATTTTTGAATAACATTTAGATTCGCATACCGCACACAGCAGACACACAATAGGTAAGCTAGATATGTAGGTAGGTATCTTAGCGGTACATAACGTATTTGATTAGGTATTTATGGCAACACCTAAACTTTAGACATAAAATGTACAATGGCCGATCCAATTCCTAAGACATTCCATACAAGCCAAACAACGTAGTAAGTACGAACATGGGAGAGATAAAAAACAATTACCGAAAAAAATGTTAAGAATTCGGATTGAAGGAAAAATAGGAAATATCGAATATACTTTTATACGAATGAATTAAGGCAAACAATAGAATTCATACTTTAAAAAGCTCCGAAGAAAATAAATACCCTGCAGCGATCTTTTGTTTTATCGAGATTTCCTTATTTATGAAAACCTCGAAGCGTATACAATAAAACAATTGAAAAGTATTTTTTCTACTTACACAAATGAACTTGAGACGTCATGATTTTCGTAATATTTGAATCCCAAAGAAGATTCGGTGTTTGCGGTGTTAAGGAATGCCCATTATTTATTGAACACCTGATTTTAGAAAATTCCTTTGACGATTTGGCATTGGCAGTATTTTAACATAAATTGAAAATAGATTTTAATAAGCTATTTCAAACCTATGAGAAACGAGAAGACCGTTCGAAAGATAACAGACTAGTTCTTTTTACCGCAATCGTGCGTTCCGGCCTGAAGGATATTACTTATTATTCCAAGGCCACTGAAATACCAACTTATGTCTTAAGGTGGACGACTGCATTTACATTGAAGTCTCTATGGGTTCCGGTAACTGCTTTATCCCAGGTGGTTTAAGAGCTCATCCAAGCTAATATAAACCGACAAAGAAAAAACTGGCAAAAGAGAGTTTTGAATATAATTTCAACTTTTTATTTCAAAGTGTAAATAAAGGAACTGGTTACGACAACGAGGCAACGCAATGCTAAGAATGTTTATCGCGTACATCAAAATGCATTGATGTCGGCGCATTTAGCTTGTTTCATTTTAACATAACCTCGGCCATTGTATCAAGTTTCACACAGTTAGGGTGGGCCACATCCTCATATATATCTATCATGAAATCTATTTCCTTTTTATTTTAATACCTAGCATTATCATAGGGTATTAATTATTGTGTTTAATTAATCAGTTTTCGGATTACGAATACAAAGGCGGCCACAACTAACAATATCACATCAATTTGAAGTCGTCGAACTTTTGAAGTCGTCGTGGCCTAAAGGATAAGACGTCCGGTATTCGTGTTGAGCGATGCACCGGTGTTCGAATCCCAGGTGGATACCAATTTTTCTAATGAAATACGTACTCAACAAATGTTCTCGATTGACTTCCACGGTGAAGGAATAACATCGTGTAAAAAAAAAAAAAAAAAAAAAAAAAAAAAAAAAAAAAAAAAAAAAAAAAAAAAAAAAAAANCATTTCAATATTGTAGTAATTGTTACGTTATAATACTCATTGTAAAAAACTCATATTTAAAAAAAAAATGTAATATTAAAAAATTAATAAATAATAATTGCTTATTAAAAAAAAAAAAAAAAACATGCCCGCTGAGTTTCTTGCCAATTCTTCTCAGGACGGAGGCTAGTTCTTGTGAATTGGCGGTAGTTCTTTTGACGTTCAACAAGGATGTACTTTCATTTATGTTGAATAAAAATTTTTTGATTTGATTTGATTTGATTTGTAATAAAAATCAAACCGCAAATTTTAATTTACGTAATTACTGGTGGTAGGACTTCTTGTGAGTCGGCGCGGGTAGGTACCACCACCCCGCCTATTTCGCCATGAAGTAGTAATGCGTTTCGGTTTGAAGGGTGGGGCAGCCGTTGCAACTATACTCGAGACCTTATAACTTATATCTCAAGGTGGGTGGCGCATTTACGTCGTAGATGTCTATGAGCTCCAGTAACAACTTAACACCAGGTGGGCTGTGAGGTCGTCCACCCACTTAAGCATTAAAAAAAACATACACACGACATCTACAAGTTGTAATGCAATTAGAACTTCAATTTTATCTCGAGCTCAGCGGCAGTATACACGTTGAGGTGCATTTGTTCACATTGTCTCACACGTGCTTTTCAGGTACACGTGTAGAAATCCTAGAGTATGGCCTTGAACGGGAACACGTGTACAGTTAGTTTAAAAGCAAACAGGCAAATGACTAATCGATTAATTAATTGCAACAGGAATACGAACTCCATGTTTATATACAAAAAAATGAAGCAATCGTAAAAATTTTATGCGAAACATCTGTCTTGAATCTCTAGATATACTTTTATATCCATGGAAATAAGAAAGGAAGTACAAAATTTTGAGGGGAGAAACACAATATGTAGAAACGATTTATAAGCAGTAATTTTTTTATTTTAAATTTTCGTACTTATATATAGTACAGATAGCTCATTCAGTAAACAACAATAATAAGTATGAATCGGAATTAGGTTTGTATATAGGTTAGCGTATAGGTTTAGAAATGGCCATCTACGGTCTTTAAAAAAGATAGGAAAAGAAAAGGCAAAAATTGGGTTTTGGGAAGCCAGGGTAGGAACTGGAAAGCTTCACTTATTTAATGAAATAATGGTGTTTACCAGTAAAAATAAAACTACAATGGTAAGATAATGAGAAACATTGTCATAGCCAGAAATGGCCCGAGTGACATATCCGTGTCTTCCTATAGTAACCGGAAGGGCAGGCTACTATTATGGAAGATCCTTCGACATAGCCTTTCAATGTCCAAATCGAAAATACGAATATAAAAAGTAGTACCTAATTACTTTTAAATTTAAGTAAGGTACCACAAAACTGCTCACGGAACTGTTAACAAATAACCTTGTAGGGCAACCGTGCAACACGAAAAAACTATTGTAAACTTAATGTGTGCGAGTAACTAGAACTACGAAGTGGATCAAGTCACGTAACAGAATTGGCCAAGCGAGTTCAAAAGATTTTAAGAAACAATAGTTTGGGGGAAATGGTTTTATCTCTATAACTCGTGAACGTGATGGTTTATTATAATTTTGAAAGTCTTTTTTTATTCTTAGTAATGTGTATTATAGGGCCGAACAGTTAGCTACCAAAAACCTGCTTATTTTAGTAAAGCAGCTATGCGTTCTAGCTTCAAGGATGGGGTGGCCTTTAAATAACACAATTGAGACTTCGAGCACATGTCTCAGGATGGGTGACGGCATTCACGTAGTGATGTCCCTGGGCTCCGCAACCAAATTACACCAGGAGGCCGTGACCTCTGCGATAAATAAAAAATACAAAAAAATTATCTAAATATCTTGATTTTTAAAATGTCATACTGCCAAGTTTGTATGTATAGAATATTTAAGGTTGCCTTATCGACGTGGAAAAGAAAACTCACCAAAGCGTCGGCAAAGACTTCCGATACCTTGGAAATCTAGTGCCGTCTAATCCTTCCTTCTATTTTGCACTTTAATAAACTTCCTATTAAAACTATTTGTATCATGATCATCATCATCTCAGCCTATATCTGTCCACTGATGAACACAGGCATCTCCAATAGATCTCCAGTGCGGCCAGTCTGTTGTATACGAGATATAATTATTGCGGATAAAGCAAAAACATGATTTGTTCATTAAAATAAAGTGCTGAACAATGTAAACACAACATTTATAGTGTTAATGAAAAACAGATGTTTTAGAAAAGAAATGATTTTTTTTATTATTAAATTACATCGAAAAATAATGTTATTGGTATTATTAAATTAATTAGAGGTCCCGCAGTAGTCGAAATTGGACTATAATTAATTGGAATTGTAAGTTTGTACACTATTATGATTGTATTTTATACTTCTATAATCACAAGTTTCGCCAAGACTACACTATAAAAATATTAACAAAGACAAATAATATTTAATCTATTCTCAATTTGACAACAGACGTCAAGAACAAAAGCTTGTCAATAATATTTTATAGTATGCATGGGTGTGTGCGTCAAATACATGGTACGTAGTATGTGTAATGTTTTCTTTATCGATTTAATGTATCTTTTATGCATTATTTTAAAAAATATTAGCATTGTGCACTTCTTCTCTATATTCTCTATAAGTGTGGAAAATTTCATACACCTCCGTCCGCGCAATTTTCGTAAAAAGGGATACAAAGTTTTTGCTTCACGTATTAATATATAGATAATGTGATTCGATTTTTGTGTTGTTTCTTTCGGTGACGCACGCTGTGCAGGATTAAAGATAATCGAAGTAACAACTGAATTATTACACTACACAGTAATATTTATTTAGTATTTGGTAAGTATTCTTCGTTTTAGAAAATTCCTATTTCTTTAGTTGATCTTCGAAAGCTAAGTTAATTGGGAGCCCCTCAACCATGCTCTTGGTGTCGTGGGGTGATAAGGTGTTGAACCCACTACTGACGTGAACCATTATTCAACGACGGCAACCGTTATTCAATACAAATGTTGCCAACACAAAAAATTGTCAATAAATACCAAACAGAAAAGAAAAAACATAGTAGGTTCATAAATAGAGGAGAAAAAGGATGGAACTGTTTTGTATTCGATTATTTACTGTAGTATATTGTTCTTGTTAAATTCCAAATTACTACCTCTTGTGAGTCCGCACGGGTAGGTACCACCACACTGCCAATTTCTGCCGTGAAGCAGTAATGCGTTTCGGTTTGAAGGGTGGGGCAGCCGTTGTAACTATACTTGAGACCATAGAACTTATATCTCAAGGTGGGTGGTGCATTTACGTTATAGATGTCTATAGTCTCCAGTAATCACTTAACACCAGGTGGGCTGTGAGCTCGTCCACCCCATCTGAGCATTAAAAATAAAATTACTACTATTACTATTCTATGTTCAATAAGCGACATTAAAAATATGCTAGAACACAATTCTAAATATAGAATCCGAAGCGCTCCGTTTCGAAAGGTTGTGTGATACATTTTTAATCTGTGTCGAATTATTTCATTCACAGGTGGTGTGCGACCGTGGCTCCGCCTAACGAAAGTGAATCGAGGGCACGCCAAGGTTCCGAACAAAGTTTTGCGATGATCTAATAGTATACGAGTTCGGAAAAAAATATATATTTACTTAAAGTCACGTTCCCTAAGGGTTTGCACGTGATGCGAATCTAAAGTTTGCGAACGAACGCTGCTTCAGAAATATAAATATGAGGAAACTTTTGCAGGTAGGCAGGCCCCTAAAATATTGTTATTTCTTTATTATCCTATTTCAGGATGTGTAAACTTGGCAAATGACACGAAAACAAGCTAGCTACGACATATAAGTTAAAGTTTGCTTCGGGCTGCGACGGTAATACACTTATAGACACTTATAGATAGAGAGATAGGCAATAGTCTTAATTCAAGATTGCAGAAGACTAGCCGAACACGATTCAATTCATTTAATTCGAATTCCGCCGGTCAGTTCTTTGTTGTATGCTTAACTTATATATATATTATATTTTCAATACATCTGTGTGTTTAAAATATTTATAAAACTCAGTATCAAACAAGCAACGTATCCAAAGCTTTTCTAAAGGTCCTCATACGACATACTTCATTTCAATCATGGCGTAATTTCCCAAATCCAAAGTCTGTATCGCTGAAGATCTGACGTTTGAGTTTAGCTTGTTCAGTGAAATCAAATTTATCCTATATACCACCACGCCACAGAACTAACACGCTGGGATTAAAAGATTTAAAAGCGAGATTTAAAAAGCCGGCCACGAAAATATATGTTACGTTTTTTTTTTGCTTAGTTGGGTGAACGAGCTCACAGCCCACCTTTAGTTAAGTGGTTATTGGAGCCCATAGACATCTACAACGTAAATGCGCCACCCAGCTTGAGATATAAGTTCTACGGTCTCAGTATAGTTACAACGGCTGCCCCACCCTTCATACCGAAACGCATTACTGCTTCACGGGAGAGATAGGCGGGGTGGTGGTACCTACCCGTGCGGACTCACAAGAGGTCCTACCACCAGTAAGACGTTTTACTATGGCTTACAATATTATTAATAATCAACAGTGAATACTAGAGCATATATATAAATATACGAAATCAATTACGCCCGCCCTACAGCACGTGTTCGAAGCTAAGTTTCATTATAAAGTTACAAATTAAACTACTCCTGGACTTTGGTGTTATTACTAAACTCAAATTATTTTCATGTGAACATGCGGAGCTCAAACAGAGTACAGAACCGTACGGAAACACGTCGAGGAAGAAGGCCGGCTTCCGCAAGCCCGTAAAGTTTTTATTGTTTCCGGGTCACAGCACCCGGACAATTCGGTTTTCCAATCAACATCTTTATGGTGATCGAGAGCGTGATACCAACTATAAAGCGTTTTCGATCGTCCGACGATGTGTGATAGTTTTACGGACCGAATTACGTTTTTTTAAGAGTAATGAAGGATTTTGGTTTGTTAAAGTTTTTTTTTTTTTTTCGTTGGTTCGTCGCGTCCCCTTGCCGCGCGAAGCGGGCCTCAGGGAAACTCCTCTGCCCTGACTGGATCTCCCTACCTATTGAGGCAGGGGCGATGCACTGCGGAATGGTGTGTAGCAGGCTCGAGGTGTGTGATGGTGGGACGACTTCTTTCTTCTCTTCAAAGTTGGGCAAGATCATCATAAAGATTTTCTGCGGGGCCACAAAAGAACTGTTAAAACGCTAAACTGTATTTGTGTTACAACGCTGCTCTGGCTTGATACACGTTGCGCCAATGTATTTAAAGCTTTAAGCTCATGTTCCAAGGTGCACGGTGGCATTCGCACGTGTCCTATATAATAGCTAAAGTGATCGCCTAACTACTGTTGACAAGTGACAGCTGCCATCTTGGCGAAATAATTGAAAGCGGAGAATCTTCCACCGCATATTCAAACTTGACGATTGTTCAATTAGTTATTAGACTGGGAACATTGGACTATGTTTGAAATATTAACATAATAAGTAAAGGGGATTGCCCACTCTCCATAGTGTGCTAGGCCCAAGATGGACATCAAATATTACTATAAAAATGTACTGATTCAAATTCTTAAATGTATTGGATATCTAAAAAATATATTGAAATTGACGCCACTATTATAAAAAATATAATAAAAATAAAAACTCGTTTTGAGGTTAATTTTCTATATAAATAAGTGTCGGATTGTGAGATACTTCAAGAACTTTTCTTTTCTTAATGTTTAAGATGTTCCTAATGTATTTTTATCCAATAGGGTATAAAAACACACTTAATTCTTTAAATATCTATATTTTCTTCATCTTCATACACAATTAGTATCATCTAAAAATAGCAAAGGAGAGCATATACACGGTTTTAAATCTCGGTCAGGGTAAAACCACAATTCACACAATGTTTTTTAGTCGTAGTATGAAACGTTATTGATAAAAGTAAAATAAATCGAAGAAAAATCAAAACACATCCATTTTGTACGCAAGCACAACACCACAAGCAGCAAGCGAAGTATCAGTCAGTCAGATTAAATTCAGTGTTGTCAGTATAAAGAAAAATAATTACATGAAATTCATATATCGATTATTTTTTTAAATAACCGATAATTGATTTATATCTTAATCTTTTTTTTACGAGTACACATTATTTTTTATGTTTTTGTTTTAGTTGTACATATTTAAATAACAATACTAGTAAAGTTTTTTTTATTGCTTAGATGGGTGGGCGAGCTCACAGCCACCCTGGTGTTGCTAAGTGGTTACTCGAGCCCACATACATCTACAACGTAAATGCGCCACCCACCTTGAGATATAAGTTCTAAGGTCTCAAGTATAGTTACAAGTTAAAGTCCAATGGGTATGTCTTCGATGTTATTTTATGTGCATAAAATCCATTAAAATCGATTGATTAATGATAATACTTAAAATGATTTATTTATATGTTTTATTTATATACTCAAAATATTTACTTCATACGTAAAAGGTTTTGAAGCTGGCAATATTTTTCCCGCAAAAATAAAAATCCTTGTTTTTTCAATAGAGTTACTTTTTTTAAACTACTTATTGTAAACTGTAGTGGCGCTTATTTGCAAGAAAGTAAATGCATATTTATGACAAAATTAATGCACTAAGTATTTTTTCTATAATCTATTGTCCGCTTTGGGCCTAAAATGGGCCATCCCCTTTACGATACAGTTGTTTGCCAACATATTTACAAATTTTTATTATGCCAAGTACCAATTTTTTAATGAAATACGTGCTTGACAAATATTCAAGAATGACTTCCACGGTGAAGGAATAACATCGTGTAACAAAAATTATAATTTGCGTAATTACTGGTGGTAGGGCGTCAAGTGAGCACCACCCTGCTTATTTCTGGCGTGAAGCAGTAATGCGTTTCGGTTTCAAGAGTGGGGTAGCCGTTATACTGTAAAAAAAGAGACTTAGAACTCATGTCTCAAGATAGACAGCGTCATTAACTTGTTTGATGTCTACGGGCTCCGGTGACCAGTACCAAGCGGGCCGTGAGCTCATCCACTTATCTTAGAAAAAAAAACCGACTTAATCCACTAACTTCCATCTTATTTTAGTCATTGTTCATCTCCTATTTTTTATAGAGATTATGGCATAGCAGCACCTAGGCTTGTTTGTGACCTTTGTTTTGATAGTGTCCTGAGAGTACGTGAGCAATTAGTTTGCGTGTCAGCAATTATGATTTATGCATACAGGTACAAATATGATATCAAAAAAACGCTAAAATATAGTCAAATAATTTCATTGATGTCTGAAGAATATGCAATCATTATTTATGAAAAAAGAGCCTTGAATGTACATAATTGTAATACATATAGGTTTTCTAATTCGTTCCAATCCAATCAACACACCAATTTTTATTTCAGATCAATTTAAACAAGACCTTTCGTTAGATTTACGTAGTGGGTTCTTTTTTTTTTGTTATTACTGTTACAAATAATACAAGGCCACAGAAGCAAAACGAAAACATTGCCGACCCAACGAAAGAGGTCGGCCTAAATTTTGTAGGACGGGTGGAGTTAAGATCCCTCTCAAGAGGCTCCTCTCATAAACTATAACGTTACCGAAGACAATGTCCGGGGCCGCGTGAAATCGAAGAATATCCTAAGTAAAGTAGACAGTGGCGAAATTAGACGACAAACACAACGAATGACTTAATAAATCGTCAAAAACATCTAATTTAAGAACTTTTTCGTTATGACATTTAGTTACTAACTATACTTGAGACCTCAGAACTTATATCTCAAGATGGGTGGCGCATTTACGTTGCAGATGTCTATGGGCTCCATAACCACTTAACTGTGATGGACTGTGAGATCGTCCACACATCTAAGCAATACCAAAAAAATGTTCACTATTAAATTCTAATTTAAAACGTCAATAAGATTGTTTTAGATTTTATTTTTGTTGTTGTTGCATAAACGCAAAAACGTAGCCCACTGAGTTTCTCGCCGGATCTTCGCAGTGGGTCGCGCTTCCGATCCTGTGGTAGATTCTGCGAAGCACTGCTCTTGCTAGGGTCAGTGTTAGCAATTCTCCGGTTAGAGCCCCGTGAGCTCACTTACACACGCTAGGGTAAGCTGAAATAGCCTCTCAAGGCTATCAGCATAGGTAGGAATAAAAAAAATAAAAAAAAGCAAAAATGTGTTGCGAACATAACAAATTAAAAAAGTGACTAGCAATGTGTTCGTTCACATACAAATTCATTTAACGCTCAAGTAACATTCCGTTTGTAAGCGGCCTCGTTTCACAGCTGGAAAATTCACGCAACACTACACTAATTACGTTATACGTAAAATACTGGTGAACACTGGTAAAATATGCTATTGGTATTTAATAAGCCGTTATAAAGATTATATAGTGATAGATTTTTTAAATTTTTTGCCACGTACCATCCGGCTATGGAATGAGCTCCCCTCCACGGTGCAGCGGTGTTTCCCGAGCGCTATGACATGTCGTTGAAAAAACGAGGCTTGTGGAGAGTATTAAGCGGTAGGCAGCGGCTTGGCTCTGTCCCTGGCATTGCTGAAGTCCATGGGCGACGGTAACCACTCACCATCAGGTGGGCCGTATGCTCGTCTGCCTACAAGTGCAATAAAAAAAAAAGTTATTGTGAGCGATTTTTTAATTATTAAACTTTCAAAAAGGTTTTAAAACATCAATAAAATAAACAATATGTAGTTCCATGAATGAATTATGCGGTTGAATGATAGCTTTAATCTTATCATTGAAAAATCGGCTTTAAGTTGAGGGCATATCGTTACTATTGCTTTGTTTGGAGTTTGTAGCTAACTCCTAAGTACGACAGCAACTCTCTGCTGACACAGGGTACTTACTATTTTGACATTACGTCTTTTCGTTGTTTACTTGTTTGCCCGATGATTTCAATGCAAATTTATTTAAGTTGCTTCGTAGAATAATATTTTAATGATGAATTTATTTCTAAGCAATTATTTTCCCGCGGTTTCACCTGTAAATTAAAAAGAATTAAGCACGTTGCATATTCTAGTGGTAAAGAGTTGATATTGTCACTCACTGATCCACAAACAACCAATCTATTTGTAGGTTCCTTTTTACATAAATTCCTGACCCAGCAAACACATTATAGTATTATTAGAGGCGACTCCCTCTTAAGTCAAAGTCTATGGGCGGAGCCATTGACGACGAGCACTCACGTGGACTCGTGACGTCATCTGGAGGGGCAACTCGTCATCTGGAGGGGCAACCGACCGACCAGCGGGGACATCACGCCACCTCGGATCACTTTTGCTGGAAGCGCGCGCAGCGTTCACTTGTCTTAGATTTA
>NW_021011601.1:0-21919 GCF_003987935.1 Bombyx mandarina
ATTATTAACAAATTAACGAGACACAAAACAAACGACTAACAAATATATGAAAATACAATAATGAGAGAAACGCGCGATCAGTACGAGGCTTTGTGGCGGACTGCCGGCGCAGCAGCCCGGCGTCACCTGCGATAACGCGGCCGCGCGTTGGCTCCTGATTGGCGCGCGCACGCATCACCTGGCAATGGTGATGCGTGCGGGCGCCAATCAGGAGCCAATCAGGCGCATAACGCATTTCGTGTGACATGCTATACTCTCTAGTACGATTTTGGTCCCCATAATTTTCATACCCCGGGCCTATATATGTAAATCGATTCTTAAGGAGTAAACTCCAATAAGGGTTGATCGTAGAGGGGTGAAAATTTAGGGTTGTGTGTATTTTTGTACGCTGTATCCTAAAAAAATTAAAACAAAAAAAATTGCCAAAAAAAAGATTTTGGGTTGGACCACCCTTAACATTTAGGGGGATGAAAAATACATGTTGTCCGATTCTTTACCCTGGCCAATATGCACGCTAAGATTAACAAGAATCGGTCGAGCCATTTCGGAGGAGTTCAATCACGCACGCACACGAGAATTTTATATATTAGATATCGAATGTTACTGATTATAACAGTATTCTAATATACCTACCTACATGGGTAACTATTGATTAAGTTCTATTTGTTTTTAAAACTAGTTTTGTCCTGTTCGAACTTTTATTCGATTTTGCCCAACATTTATTTTATCTTGTAGCTCGTCGCGCTTACATACGACATCAAGAATTAACAACAAAAAATTCATTTTTATTAAACATTTTATTGACAAGAATCTCTCGTAACAAAAACATAAAACGCATCAAACATTATCTAAGGAAGGCTAAGTCTATACCTCCTTCTGGAGGTTCTTTTAGAGCGCTGTGGCACGGGGGCCACTGGTGGAGCTGGTGAAGATGATAATGGAGGGGCGGGGTCAGCGGAGGAAGACTCCCGCGGCAAGCGGTCCACGTCGGGGTCCCGGAGCACAGGGTACGAGGGCTCCGTCAGCACACCGCACGTGTTGGAGGGCGCGTGAAGCCATCCGTAGCCCTCATTCGCCCAATTTGACGACCACGAGTTCTTCACCACGAAAAAGGACTCTCCACGACGTTCTCCCCATCCTACAGCGAGTACGGCATGGTTGCGTGACCGCTTTTTGCTGAAATACCGCCATGAACCGTTAGGGCAATAAAAAAAAAAGTGTGTGTGTGCAAGTCACACATGGTAGAAGTAAAACTTATTAAAAATAAAAATAATCGCAAGGGTCAACCACACCGTGGTGTAATGGAGCAGCCTCACCCTGGAGGAACTGCTTGCATGATCACGGTATCCTTACGCTAGGTGAGTGTGATTTAGCAAGAGAAATCCGCGAACGTCTATCAACTGTGTAACATCTCGTCACCGGGATTCAGGAATTGTTGAATTTACGTGCAGCGACATCTTTTGATAACAAACTAAATAGAAATAAAACTATTTCAGGGCTTTCCGCGAGTCACGACAGCGTGCACGGACGTCAAAAACACAGTGAACTAGTCGGGGACGCGAGACCGTGTGGAGCGCTTCGTGATTTGTCGGCGCCGCTCGGAGCCGCTTCCGGAAGCCAATCGCGGCAGACTTATTTATTCGTTTCGTTTCATTTCGTTTCATCGAGTTTGAAATCACAACGATTCTAATGAAGTTTCACTTCAAAAAAGAAAAAACAACCAGGATCTCGTTTATTGTTTACAGAAGTGACTAACCATCGGTTGTCGTACAGGACGCCTTTCTTGTGGTATATGAACCCCTTGGACTGTCCGTCGACGAGCACGACGTTGGGTCCGTTCCGTCTGATGGCCGCCTTGAGCGCGAGCTCGCTGTGCCGCGTCACGTTCACGTGCCCACTGATGTGCGTCACCGGCCGCGTCTGCCGCGCCGCGCACTGCAGCACCTGCTCACAGCGGACCAGTACAATGACACCGAGCACGCTCTCACTCGGAGCCGGACCGTACTTGTAGACAGTACCTTTGCTTCGTAGGGTAGATACTCGTCCAGGGCCCGCAACCCCTGGTCCTGGATGTAGTCGTAAGCTGCGCGCGGCCACGTGCCCGAGCACCCGTGTCCGCCGTACCTGCACACGCGAGCGGGGGATATAAAGGCTGCACATTGCGGGGGAGGCGGAGTTGTCGCGTACAAGGAAAGATAGTTACGGGTGAGCGCAGTCGATGAGATCCTGTTCGCTGAGGGGCACGAGGCGGGAGGTGCGCAGGAACAGCGCGCCCTCCACGGCGCCCACCACCGCGAAGGCCCAGCACGAGCTGCACGAGCCTTGGACTGTCCGACAGGAGCACCGAGTTAAAGAATCGAAATAATGAAGAGGTAAGGTATAGCAGCGTGACGGGACTCACATCTAACGGGTGTGACGGCTCCGTGCCTGCGCCAGTCGAAGTTTCTTGGTAGGCGCTCCGCGTCGCGACGAGCGCGTCGTTGGGAGGTTGGAGCCGCCTCTGCAGAGGACGGACCTGGAGCCTCGCCGGCCCCCAGTAGCAGGCGCTGCTCGGCCTCTAGCCTGTCCGCGAGAAAGTTCACCTCCAGCAAAGAGGGACCGCTCTGCCGGTTCGCGGCCGATATGAAGCGACTCGCTCCGATCAGCAGAGTCTTACGCAAAGCTTCTTCAACATCGTCCGAGTACTGTCTATAAAACTTGGTCTTGAATCTGAAAACATTAACAAGACAATGTTCATAATATAATAGTTTTGGTCCGAAGCAACAGTCGACTGGCGGCGGCTGCTCACCGTATCAACTCGGCGTCGTAGCGCGGGTCCCTGTAGGGCATGGTGTACTCCCGAAGCGGCTCCACCACTTCGATCTTGTCTGTCTGCGACAGCTCCTCGCACACGTCCGCTGCAGAAGCATTTCATGATTAGATATCTGCGCGCATGTTTATCTTGAGGCTAATTTTCACACAAGTAATGAGAATGCACCTCGCACTCTTCGCTAAAATGTAATTGTTGAGATTAAGTCGTGTCTCGGCTGACACAGCACGGACGCACCTGTGTTGGGCTGGAGGAGGGCGGGGTCCGGAGTCTCGTAGCGGAGCTCCTGGTAGCGGAACTCGTAGCCCTCCACGTTGTAGCCTAGCACCGAGCTGTCCACAGACACTGTGTACCTGTTCCCAAGTTAACCCAATCATTATTTAATTATTTATTTATGCAACCAACCTTTAGTTGCACCAACAAAGTGATCCGGATTAACAAGAAGGTACATGATAAGTGGCACCTCCATCACAGGTGAAATAGTTGACAACGTTCACTTGAAATAAATAAAAAAATACATATTTTTTTTACGAAGCAATTATTTAAATTTATACCTACATGTTAATTAAAGTCACAGCAAAAAATAAAATAAAAAATCTATTCGAAATGGCCACCTTTGGCTTTTATACAGGCCTTTAATCTGTTTGGCCACGAATCTATAGGCTGACGCACTGTTTCCAAGGGAAATTTCGCCACGACTTGCTCCTGAGTCCTGCTGGAAAGTCCACGGTATATTTTTAAAAAGTGTATTGCTGAGTGATTTCACAACATGACCCAAGACTGTACCTTGAAAAGT
This sequence comes from Bombyx mandarina, assembly GCF_003987935.1. Next base: position 3,606 of record NW_021011601.1, read on the forward strand.
GTATCAAGTTGAAATTTTCACTCTTTTTTCACAAAAATGTAGTTTTGTGTATCAAGGAGTCCTTGATAAGACACGCCCCACCAAACCATTACTGACGCAGGATGATGACCACGTTGTACCTTTGCGACCAGTTGAGCAGCTTCTTTAGAGCTATGAGCGTACACTTTATTATTTTGCTTCCTGTAGTGTTCTTCAATCGTGAAATTTTTTTCATCGGTAAAGAGGATATTTTTGTTGCTTCCACCTGCGTATCGCGACAGAAGGCGTTTTGATCGATCTGCTCTTTTTAATTGTAAATATTGATTTAGAGCATGTCCTGTATATCGACGATAAGCACCGAGCCTCAGGTCTTGTTTTATAATACGCGACAGAGTCCTAGCGGGAATTTTCATTTCTCGCGATAAGATATTTTTCTTCGTAATGGGTTACGACGAATTCTGGCTTAAACAGCACTAACAGCCTTTGTAGTTCTAACAGCACGCGGCCGCCCCGACAGACGAAGTGTTGTTGAATCTGTTGATAGTACCTACTATATACGAACACACGGCTGATACAGAGCTTTTCAAGTGTCTGGAATATGTCCGACGGGTCCATAGTCCATAGTGCAAGGCGATCACTGCAATCCTATTTTCTTTAACACCCCATTCCATCTTGTAATTTCATAAATAACACAAAAAAAATTTTAAAACAATATACGTGCTAGAAATTTAAAATAATATAAAAAAATTGAAAAAATTAGTAAAGTTTTTATGTAACAGTAAATATGGCCAGACTAGTTATATAATATATATATCTCCTAGATTAAAGTCGTGAAGTCTGTCTCTACTTATACAAGTTCCACAGTAATGTTTCTATACATTTTACAGACCTGTTAAAAGCCAATAGTTCTGTGTTGCAAAACTATTTTAACTAGAGTTCCCGCAGTAGTCGAAATTCGACTATAATCAATCGGAATTGTAAGTTTGTACACTATTGTGATTGTATTTTATACTTCTATAATCACAAATTTAGTCACTACACTATCAAAAATATTAACAAATGCTAACAATATTTAATTTTAATCTATTCTCAATTTGACAACAGACGTCAAGAACAAAATTTTGACAATAAATAGTATGCATGCGTGTGTGCGTCAAATACATGGTATGTAGGTGTGTAATGTTTTCTTTATTGATTTAATGTATTTTTTATGCATTATTTTAAATAAATATTAGCATTGTGCACTTCTTCTCTATATTCTCTATAAGTATGGAAAATTTCATACTCCTCCGTCCGCGCAATTTTCGTAAAAAGGGATACAAAGTTTTTGCTTCACGTATTAATATATAGATTCCATTTTATTATTCTCGAGGGGCTATTTCAGCTTCGCTCGAAAGAAAGGGTAGGTGAACGGGCTTAACCTGGGAGAATTTGGTAGCACTAGTCCTAGCAAGGGCAGTGCTTTGCTGAATCCACCGGATCGGTATCGCGACCCACAAAGAAGATCCGCCGAGGAACTCTGAGCTGGGGGCTGTGCTGTGCCTGTGGGCTATTTTAATAACATGCACAAACATAAGCAGAGGGCGAGTCGACTCGCGGTACCCACTGCAGCGGTACGGCGGTGTAGTTGTCTGGCGCGCGGACCAGGAGCAGCTCGTGTCGGAAGGTGAGCGCCTCCCCCCGCACGCCGCCCAGCTCGCCCCCGCGCCCCGCCGCAGTCAGCTTCCACCGCTCGGCCCTGCCTTGCGGCGTCTCGGTGTAGCCTGAGGAGAGACATCACCAACGTACTAGCTCAATGGGGCGCACGTTCTGATTTACTTGAACGTATTATTGATACTTCACACTGTGATAAGGAGAAATACACAAAAGCGTACTAAAGGTACATGCTACAGGTACTAACCGCCAAAGGAGAAGAGGTCGAGGTCGGGGAGGGCGGGCGGGGCGCGGTCCGGGGGCGCGGCGCGGCGGGGGGCCGTCTGCACGCAGCGCAGCACGTCGAACTCCTCGGTGCGGTCCACGTGCATCTGTCACACACGCCGCGCGGGTCACTACCGGTCACTACATCTCCTCACCGACGCCTGAGACCGACCGCACGGTCACACGGTGCAGGCACAAGTAGATAGTGCCTGGAGTACAAACCTCGACGCCCTGGACGTGTCCGTCGGGGAGGACGACGCGGTACGTGGACGTGGCACCGTCGAAGAAGTCTACTCGGGCTGCACCGCTCGAGCCGTCCCACCTGGAAGGTACACGTGTCAGTTTGTGTTTGGTCGTCTCTTCAACAACAACAACTTCAGTCACTCTACTTTATAATTGATTAATTTTATAATTATGAAACGGTGCGAGCTGGTTCGTTCCTTAAAAAAAAAAACGAAGAAAACGGACGTCGCCGTATTTAGACATTCAGTCTAAAAAAATTACATAGTCCTATGTTATTAATAAAAAACTATATATTAAAAGAAAGACTACGACTACGGACAGAGGACACTGTGCAGGGGGGCAAGGGGGTGGTGGATCGACAGGGGGGAGCGTACCAGACGGTGAAGGTCTCTGTGTAGTCGGAGCGCGGCACGGTGAGCGTCCCCCGCATCAGCATGGAGCGGTCGAAGCGTGGCCGCGCGGGCTGCGCGACGTCCGGCGCCGGCGCCCCGCGTCCCCGGCTGCGCTGCTCCTCGCTTCCGGATACACTCTGTTCGTCTGTCGCCTCCTCCTTGTCGTATTCGGGTAGCAGCAGAGGCGGTAGATTAGGATTGTCCGGCTTCTGATCGTGGAACAGCTTCACGAGCTCTTGTGAGGAACCTGAAGGAACAACATAACTATGAATTCGATGACCGGACCGAGCCGGGCCGTGCATGGAGCCTGGCCGACGAGCGGGTGAATAGATCAGAATAAAAACTAAGCTTTTAAGAAAGAGACTTAGCAGCCTTAGCATCCTCGACTTACTTTTACTGCTCTTTACCGCAACACCTGCCCACTTTTACTGGTGACTAGCTTAGAATGGCGTTTTGTGAGTCCGCGCGGTAAAATAACACCATCCTGCCTATTTTAACTGAGATGCAATAAGGCGTTCCGATTTGGAGGGTGACGACGTCATTCACAGCTTCACTTCTTGAAATAAGTGGTGGCATTCATGTTGTGATGTCTAGGGGTGTCCATAACCACTTAACATCAGGTAGGCCGTGAGATCGGTCACCCGTTTACGCAATGCATATAACAAAAAACAAAAATATAGTACTTTCTGTAATATTGCTTGTTCCCATTGAATTTTCCCCCTAGTTCCTATCGCAAATATTGGTGGTAGGGTATGTTTGGATTTCACACGGGAACTAGTGTCTCATTGTGTGAAGGCGCCGCGTGTTGTACCCGCCTCGCGCCGTGGAGCGGATGGAGTGTGAGTGAATGAATCGTTACTTTAATGTTGTAAATGTAAGTTGAGACCGATGTTGTGTATGCGCGGCACGTCCACGTGCTGGTCTTCCTGAGGCGCGCGGCTCCCGGGGGAGGGGGTCGCCCTGTGCGGGAGGGCGGGGGGCGCATGCGGGCGGGGCTCGGCGACGTCGCTCCGCAGCTGCTCGTCCAGCTCGGCACTGGACCCCTCCAGCGGTCGGCTCCACGGCGGCCTTGCGCTGCTCGACTCTCTCACATCAGCGGCGCAACCTGACAAGAATAGATTATATCTGCAGGTCGAGGATCACTCTCCAACACCGAGGTACCGGTAGACTTCTATATTATTTTATAGTCCGCAACGAACTAAGAGGCGCCGGAGCGAGACTCTACTGTTGCTGTTATTATGGTCGAAGAAGTGGCAAGTGCGTAAGAGTTCAATGGGAGTGGGAGCTGTGTGGTGTGACACAATGTAAGCATACCTTTGGAAGAGGAGGCGGGGACCGGTATCGGCAGCACCAGCAGCGGCATCGACTTCTTGCGACCTGTCGTCACACAGACTTCCGTTAACATCATGATGTTGTTTTCTCTAGTACATTGAGTAGAACAATGGAGGCGGAACAATGGAGGCGTTATTGTACAATTAATTATTCTCAGGGGTGCATTTTTTGGTTGAAGACGTTTTTCTATTGAGGTGCCATCAATTAAATTTGTTTGTTTGTTGTTTTGAATAAGTGCGTGTTCATATGTGTGTCTATATTTACATACTCTACGAAAGTATGTAAATACATATAAACATTAGGGCGCGCCCACACTGCATTATGTAACGCTTTATCAAGAATTATACTATGTATGAATGTCGCAACTGATGGTCAGGTTGTTGGTTTACATTTAAATTTTTATGATTCCGGTTTTTGCGTAATGTTTGTTTACTAAATACATAATGTGTTTGGATCTGGGTTTCATTCAATCAGCGTCGTTTACTGTACCGACATACTGTAAGGCGCAGCGTGGCCCCGCTGGCTGGACGCGCGGCATGAGTGGTTACCAGAGCTCAAAGACCTCATAAGACGTGAGGTCGGAGTATCAATTGTATTGTATATTGACTATCCGGCACTTCACAGCGGGTACGTGACTGCTGTTCGGCCTTAATAAGCGGATGATAGCAACAATATGCTCTGCCCAGAAGCTGTAAGCTTAGCTCAGAGGGATGCTTACCCAGAGGGATAGTGATGGGGATTGGCTTCGGGAACCAGTCGTCGTCCTCGGCGGAGTCACTCTCCGAGCGGTCCGCGTACTCTGTAACGACAACCAGAGAGAGAGAACATGAACTACTGGGACTATTGGGTATAGTTGCCGGTGAGGGCTTTCAGACGAGCGTCGGTACCTGCAATGAGGTTGAGCCAGGAAGCGGAGGCGCTCGCGCGGACGGAGCGCTCGAGTCCGGTGCCGCCCTGTGCGGGGGGCTCCAGTTCTGGGGCGGGGCGCAGCTCCCCTGGCGCCGCACGACTTCCCCCTGCGGACATATTACAGATACTTGTACTTAAGCCAGTAAGACTGCGGCGGTGGCACGCAGCACGCCGCGGCCCGGCACACACACTGTCGAAGGTGCTGAGGAAGGTATAAACGAAACACACGCGACTTGATCAAGTCCCTTCTTTCTGTTGGAATCAGATCTATAACGTTTAATAAAAGTTGTAAAAAACCAGATATGCGTGTGTGTGGGTTTCCCCGGCGACGGCGGCCGCACTCGCATAGTTCCTGTTACTGCGGTGACCTTGAATATTTGCGTGGTCCTCTTATTAGGTGCCTTATATAATATTATTGTATCGTATTATGTTAATGACATCAGATAAATACGGCCTTTAAAATGCGAGAGTACTAGAGCGGACCGGCACAGATCAATTTGCATCGACGTTCACATGAAGCCCGCGACATCATTTCCCTAGGTATATTCTTTGAAGCAAAATACGCTCTATTCTGCTTGTGTTCGTTCCGTGCGTAAAAATTCACCATTGATACAAACAAGATATAATAATATATACACGTATTTATGAACCAGACGTGCTCCGTGGTCACGCTCTGTGTCGGATCCGTCCAGTGGGCGGTGAACGTATCGTCAGACAACACCGCTCCGTTGACAACGGCGTGTAGCCCGCGGCGCGTCCACCAGCCACGACGCGACGCTCCGTAGAGTGTAGGTAGGTACGCCGCCGCGCCGGTACGCGACACTTGGAGACGGTGCTGTTTCTCAATGTTTGTGGTCAGAGGATGAGACTTCTTATTCGGTTACAATTGTGTCCGTTCATACGGTACCTAATGTTTGAGTCACGTATGTAGATACTTCTTAGGAACGACTGATTATTTCACCATCTTCTTGCTACTGATCATTATTTTAGCTTTGAGTTTTAATAATTGATTTGATTTGATTTCTATGAACGAACTGGTTATACTAATACGACACGCTCGTAAATATTGTGTGGGACAGGTTTCACCTCGCGGGCGCTGTGTCGGTGCGGCGGCGGCTCGGCAGCGGCTCGGCCGGCCTCTACCAGATTGGACAAGTCAAAATATATCACTAGCACTCTCTGGTATGCAATATATACGCACGGGGTATATGGACGCTGAGACGACAGCGAACGATCTGTTTGGCAGAAGGACTTGTGATTGACGATCATAGTGGTCTCCAGCAAGGCATGTGACCGCAGGCTTCCAGTGCAGAGCTTCGCATAGTAAGCAAGTTGTCCACGACGCCCAAAGGCCATAATTGTTGTTGTTGCGGGGAGCGGGCGGCGGGGGGAGGGGGAGCGGGCGGCGGGGGGAGGGGGCGCGCATAAGTAACGCTGGACGAACAAATGTTTCGATGACATCGACAATAATCGACATTCCCGTGTGGTCGCACCGTGCCCCGAGCGCGTGGGCACCGCCCGGGCGCCCGGGTGCTGCGCGGTGGCTGCGCGGTGCAGTCTGCATCCCTGCACGGTCGCTCTCAAGGCGGTCGACTGTGTGTGTGTGTGTGTGCACGTCGGCGCGGCGCTCGAACATTTAAAGCAAATACTTATGTGTTTGTTTGTTCGTAAGCGACATGCTCGCGCGCGATTGATCTTGTTGACTTGCAACTTTACCAAGTTCCGTGTCCCGTGAAGTTCCGTGAAGTTCCGTGCTTGTCCCAGGACCAGCGTCGAGCGACGCGAAGTTAGTGAGTAGTGTCCACAGACGCGTGTTCACGTCACATCGTAACGCAGCCGGCGCGGCTTTCATCAGTAAACAATACAATCCAGAGCATTCGAAGTACGAGAATGACAATGTTGGTCCAACACAATCACAATATCGAAACGTTCAACGATGAATCGACAGTAGAACAGCAGACGGGAGATCTTCTGGACGGGCGCCGGAACACCGCGGACGGAGACACTTATTATGTGATATTAATCTCTATTTATAATTGAAATATCTAATGTTTGATTTGATATGTGTGCGTGTGTGTGATACTCACAGAGCAGACACAGTAGCGGGCCAAGCAGCAGCGCGGTTCGCGTCATGTTGTATGTCTGGTGTCCGCGTGCACTGTGAGCGGACCACACGGCGCGCCCTTGTATTCACTCCACTAAGCTCTTCTCGCGTCCCCTCCACGCGCCGACGCCGCGGACTTGCCGCTTGTTTTGTTGTGATGCGTCACCGTCGCCGTCACCGTCGTCGAGAGCTCACACACCGCGCCCTTGAACCAGCCGCCACTGTGAGCCGCCACTGTGAGCCGCAGCTGAGAGCACTGCCCGCACGACGTCCTCGAACAGATCTTCAACTTACAATCTCACAACAACATATACATACGTATACGTAATATTACTTAGACATCATTACTGCGGTCTTATTTGTTGTAATGTCGAGCGAATTTACGTTCACACATGAGTTGTCCGGTACAACAGCCGCGGCCCAGTGGCGTCTGTGCTCACCGCCACCAATAAGTTACTAAGTCACAGAGCCGCGGTCGGTGATGGCGCGAGGCAACGACTGGTATTGACGAGGACAATTTATTGTATCGTCATCATTCCCAACCATACGACTGATCAATGTACAAGGAACCACCCGAGTCGCTGCAGCGGCGACCTCACTGGCGGAGGTGTGAATGATGCGGCTGCGCGGATCGCAAGGAGTTGGCAGGGCTTCACCCGCTGCGGCAAGGGAACAACAGTGTCGTTGTGTGAGACAACTACCCACAGCACTGGGAGCGAGGCCAGGCGGCAACACAGCACAGCGCCCTGTGACCCCCGCCGGCTGGCGACGCGCGGCTCGGCACACGACTGAAATAAATAATAAAACAGTTTAATATTTGAAGAGTGTTCTATAAATGGTGATAACGCGATACATTCTCCTTGGAAAAATAAAAGCTCGCAAACATAGCGCAGATATTAAATAGGTACAATAAAATAAGCTATCAAACGTCTTTTGTTTTTTAAAAATAGAAGTCATTCCTCAGTGTCGCATGTCGTGTCGTAACGTGTTCTTAAAAATGGATAAAATTTAAGCTCGCGCGGTAATAAAATATCTCAACTTGAATTTTTTAACTACGGAGTTGATAAATAAAAATTTGAGAGCAACATTATGGATTCTTGCTCCTCTATATTCTAGGGTTGCGCGTTGGTGTGCTGAGTACTGGTGAGTACTGCTGAGTTCAAGTGAGGAAGAACTTTTATTAACGACGACCCCGCACGGGACGCCCTACATACTCGGACATCGATAGTGTAGCAGAAGAAATGAATATATCTTTAGGAAGTGTCGATAATATTAAACATAACCATTTGGGTATGGAAAATGTGTGAGCGCGTTGGGTGCCCGGAAAGCTCTCTAACGCGCTGAAACAATGAGGCACACAATTTCACAAAGCTGTTTGGGTTTGCTACAACAAGATCTTGACCGATCTTTGGTTCGATTCATAACTATGGACGAAACATAAGATCACCACTATGACCCAAAACAAAGAAGCAGTCCATTATTTGAAAGAGATCGTTATCTCACACTCCGAAGAAATTTAAGGCGATTCCATCCGCTGTAAGATCTAAAGTTTTTTTATGGGACAGGCTAAAGGTGGTAGTGATCGAGTACCTTAATCATGGAGCCAATATTACGGGGACTTTGCACGCAGTACAATGTTGCGTGAGGAAGCAGGAGGAGAGCAGCGGCGTGGCAGAACTCGCTAAACTTGTTCTGTTGCCCCGAGATGAAGCCCGCGCGCACAAGTCCACAGTTGCGATGGCTGCCATTCAAGCAGCTAGCTTCAAATTGATGGAACCTTCTCTATGTTCACCGGAACTAGCTCCTGTCCGCGGTTAAAGGAGCAACTCGGGGGCAAGTCGTAACCGCGGTACACGAGCTTTTAAGGGATCACGGAGGGGAAGATTTTTTCAAAAAAGACTTTTAGCTTTGGGAAAAAAGATATACAATATATATAAACCTGAAAGGTTGAAAAATAAAATAACATTTAATAGAATATATTTTTATTTAATTTTATTGAGCACCCCTAGCAGATATGTACATATTATACTATGTATATGGAAATTGCAGTTTAAACATTAAAGGTCAGATTCATAAAGAATTTTATTTTGATTTCGTTCGAGAATGCAAACAAAAGGCTCGTTGCCATGTCGCACACACATCGTCAACGTCACCACACCACACCACGCCGCACCACACCCACCACAGGTCCGCTGCGGACTTGCACAGATCAATAACAAGGATACTTCGGCGGAGAAGCGTTCTCGGGGTGTGGTCGGGAGACCACAGATCAGATACCAGCGAAGTGAGTCCAGCGACCCTTGAGAACCCTTGATCACGTGAATGCAGAGATCACGTTTTTATTTATTGTATAAACGTGCCCACCTAATGTTAAATGGTGGCCGGGGCCTATGAAAATCAGTCTGAATACCGAATTGTAATGTACAACGTTTCTGCTACCCTTCCAACAGGAATGCATGACTGCTTCGAGCCAGAGATACACAGGATAGTAGTACCCACCCGCGTGGGTTCACCTTTCTCCAATCACGAATACAGTGTCTAAGCAGTGAAGTCGTCGTGGCCTAAAGGATAAGACGCCCTGTTCATTTGTATCTGAGTGTTCTAACCCCGCAGGCAAGTAACATAATTTACATAATTACTGGTGGTAGGACGTCTTCGGAGTCCAAAATAGTAAGAACAACCACCCTGACTATTTCGGCCGTGGAGCAGTAATGCGTTTCAATTCGAAGGGTGGGGCAGCCATTGTACTGTTAAAACTGAAACCTTAGAACTTTAGTCTTCACGTGGGTGGTGGCATATACGTTGTAGATATCTACGGGCTGCGATGAGAGCACGTCCACACATCTAAGCAAAATAAAAATATGTTCAGATTTATTTTAAAATAAGGTTAGGTGAAGCTTAGCGCTAAAACGACAGCTTCACACTTGAGCCCCTATCGTTACAATAAGTACCCAGTACAACGGAGTGACGTAGCAGACGGCTGCAGGTGAGGGGGGGGGGGTCGCCCTGCGTGCTCTACTTGTTCACTATTGAACAGCCTATTTACGGCCAAGAACACGCAAACAACTTAATGTATTTAATATCGTTTTCTTACGACGTATCAAAAACAACAAGGCTACTTGTTAATTGTTTCATTAAATTGTGAAAGCCTGTGCCAAGGTTATAGTGTATGTGTATGAGAGAGACAGAGAGAGAGAGGGACGGGTAGGGTGCGAGAGGCAGAGATGGGTTGAGGGAGAGAGAGAAAGTAATTTTAATGTTCTGCGATATAAATTGTACTGAGCTTTAAAAGCTTTAAAAATCCTCAACTTCATCGGGCAGTATGGGGCGCTGAAGGAACTCTTACGCCACGCGTTGTCGCGATGTTGTGCGGGCACGGAGCAGGGTCCGGCGGGCTGGTGCCCGGTGCGTGCCAGCTAGCACCAGTCGGTGCTGGGAGCAGGGCTCTGCTCTGACGCAAGCGCACAGTGACGTTCTTCAGCAGTGCCGTATCGAGTATGTGGGGTTGTATGACTGTGGTCATCTGCCGACATGACAGTGCCGAGCAGCGCGCGGAACTCGGATTAAAGTCTTTACAGGATTGTATACGTCCATGTAGTTATTATAAAAATTCTTGATTCGTTTTTCTTAATCTGGTTAACATATGATAAAAAATAAAATAGTTTGTTCTCTACACGTTCGAGAACCGTTTATCAGACGTCGATGAAGCTCGCAGTAGCTGGCGGCGAGACCGAGGTCGTGCCGCGGCTGGCGGCCGGTGAGCGACTCGACGAATCTAAACGTTTATGCAAAGTCACAAATAACAAGTATTTTCTTTGGAAGTTGTTAGACGCAATAACAACATTGTTAATGTTAAACATTCTCAGCAAGATCGCGGCCTCCCCGTGCGCGCGGAGAACAATTGACATTGGACGAACCGCGTGGGCGTTTGAGTATGCGTGAACTTCAAACTGCCGAGTGCTCAAGTTACAGAGGAGAGACTTCCGTGCTCCCGGCGCGCGGCCCGTGCATCCGTCCGTGTTTATATTGTTGTAGAAATATTGACATAACAAAAATAAACAATATAGCACGCTGATCCGGTCTATGTTAGATAATGTTACATAGTTATGCACATATGCACACGTGGGTGCGGGGGTGCGGGGGTGCGGCGTGACAACGCGGAGGATGGAGGGTGCTCCACTCGAGGTGGCGCGTCGCCGGGCCGCCGCCGTCCTGAATATCCACACATATCGCTAAGCGATCCTTCATTCTGTTCTGAATGGCCTCGTACGTCGAGACCATTCACCGTCGGTGTCACATCGGTTGTACAGCCTGTGTGCTCCGGTAACCACCTCACATCAGGTGGGCTGTGAGCTCATTCACCGGTCGACATAGCAGTATTTATGTAAAAGCACTGGTGTTCATTACTTGGGGACAGTTGGGACTACCACACTACAAATATCCAACGCCACTTGTGTCGGTCGTAGATTTGAGATCACACACTTCTGTACCGTACAGCTTCCTGTGAGTGTGTGTCGGCACTCACACTCGTGTATGAAGTACCTACAAACGTCACGAGTCGAAATGTAACGCTTTTGAAATTTGCTCAGTTTAATAACAGCTGTAAGCTCGGATGAAAACATACATCACCGAATACATTAGTAATTACGGATCAATTTGATTAAAAGCTTGGATTTAATCTTAGGCCAAGCGTTGGTGGTTGGCCGGGTCGCAGCACGCGCGCGGTCCAACGATGTCCTTGTCCTTGACATTCAATTCAATGACAATTAACAGAACCCGTTCGAGTCTTGTTTGAATATTTTCTTTTCATTCTTTCGTTGAACCAAATAAAAAACAAAAACATGTCATTTAATCTTATAATCCTTGCGTCAAGCCACGTAATATACCTAATACGATTGAGACTCAGATCTCACGTCTCAAGCCGGGTGTCTACCGGTTACAGTGATTGACCACATTGAAAACTACAATATGCTATATTTTGTAAAATTACTGACAGTATTAAATTCTCGTCGTCACAGGTTCCGATGGCCGCCGAGCTTCATTTGCTGTCCCGTGACTACAGCAGCTCCCAGCGTCTCGTCTATTTCTAAACAAATGATCAACTAACAAATGATAAATCAAATGATGACTTTTATTTACAATGAGACCAGTCGAATTTTCATACAAGTCGATAGTCAGCTAAATCCGTTATATAAACTTCGAAATTCGTTGCTCTGAACACAGTTCTATCATCAATTCAACTGGACGTACCGGACGCCACCTCCTGCTCCTACCGACGACGAGCACCACTCGCGCGGTGGTGCAGCAGACAGACCCTTGTAGAACACTGTGAGAAGTTAAACCGAAAATACAATGTCAGGAGGAAGTAAGGAATTAGTACCACCGAGAGCATCTGTCAGGGCGATGCGGCGCGGCGGCGGCGCGGAGACAACACGTGGGGACCTGCCGAGGCGCTCCAGCACCATGCGTACTAAACAGGGACGCGTATGAGTATTACATAGGAGTACATCCTATTTACTACTATACTACTATATTATTTTGACTGTTCTGTTGTTACTAAGGCTAATGGAACACAGGTAGTAGGTAAATATCAAGCCCGACGTGTCATCGTGGGTGTTCTATATGTGTGTGCGTGTTTGTGTGCGCACATGCGTGTGTGTGTGTTACATGAACTACATTCAAACTTGTTAAAATGTCACTCGCTACTTATATAGATAATTTTTTTTTAAATTTTTATATGCGAAGGCCAAACCCAAACTTTTTTAAAGGATTAAATGCTCAACTCGATCACATCACGAACGAAGACAGCAAGGTCCACGTTAGCATCAGTTAGAGTTCCATTAGATCGCTCACTGAGACGACAGGAAGAAGTGTCTCGTGCTCATAGTGCACGTGAACATGTGGGGGGGGGGCTTGGGGCTATCGATGTTTGCGGATGACACTAGGGAGCGGTACGCAAGGTTGTATAATATCGATCCATGTGGGGGAGGCGTCCCACGGACTTCGGTAGCCTCTTATAATTGACTTGGCCGTGTGTTCGGCTTACCTACGTCATAAAGCCAAACAAAATATGAAATACGATTGCATTTGAAACAAAGACATATACTGTTATGAAACTCCTCACTTGCATTTATATCCAATTGCGCAGGAGGATGACACAGGGGGATGTGATTTCCCCGAAATGAGCATAAACATGAATGGCCAGTAGGAACATCCTTCACCTGCGATTTGCGGATGTCAGTCCTTATGGCAGAATCGTTGCAGCAGATGCTGAACGCTTAAACAGATTCGTCGAAGCGAATTGGACTACAGATGAACGCGGATAAAACTAAAGTAATGTCCAACATTACAGTAGCTCGAGTCCAATCATCGTAAAGGCTCACCGCTTCAAACTGTTCAAGAATGCGACAGACGTTGCAGTTCGGTAAAAGCAACTTAGAGAGGAGAGCTAGCAGGACAGTCCAGCCGAGATCAGCCGCGTTTGACAAACCACGTGGAGTCCTTTGGTGTCCATCCCAGTGCCTGAAAACGAGTTTTTAACGAGTGCATCCTGCCGCTCTTGCCCTGCGGCCTGTGTACACTGATAGCACGGCTAATCCGTCGGGTCGCTCTGGAGGAGGTGAGCTATAGGAAGAGCAATGCTCGGAGCCTCTCTGCAGGATAAATTCAAGAGGAGTGAAGTTATTCGACCGGGAACTAAAGTCATCGCCATAGCTCAACGAGCCGGCAAGCTGAAGCGGCAGTGGGCTGCCATACATATACATATACATATTGTTGGATGCTTGGGTTTCTTGAATAATACTTCCAAATCGATCTTGAGCTTGTATTACAGGTTTTTCTTAATGTTTATGTTGCGAAACAAGTTAGCTTGGCACGGCGATTACTTAAAGTGCAATCGTAAACATAAATAAAATGTTCATCATTGCTCATTAACATTTAGTAGGCGTCAACACTTATATAATATATTTGAAGTCGTTGTAGAGATCATATACGACAAAGGGAAGATCTTCCACCGAGCGGGTGATATTGCTCGGTAGACCGACGGCGACGGTCCGATTGTATTTGTTCGGAACTTGTATACATGCAAGCTTATGTTGAAACTACGATACTTTAAGACAAATATTTTTTGTATGGCAACTAGCGACATCTCTTACCGGAGTCCCCCAAAGTAATATGTTGTTAAAGCTAAGGCATTTAATTATTGTATGACTAAACACAGAAAATAAAAAAATAAAAAATCATACAAATCTTTATTTGTTATAGAAAATTTACAAAATACTTCATTAAAAATAAAATATACGATAGGTAATATGTTACTGCCTGGGAATCGAACACCGTTGCATTCATCGCTCAACACGTATGCACCGGACGTCTTTATCCTTTAGGACACGACGACTTCGTCACAAGTCGAGTATTTTCGATGTGTGACAATAGATAGCGTTGTACTTCTCGAGTTTTCTAGATGTTACTAGATCCTTTGATATCCGTTTCAGCTATTCGACGTTAGATGGCGTTACTCTTACCGGCGTAACAAAATCTATAGCCGCTTAATATGAGTGGGGGGAATGGATAACGGTCGTCTCGAAGACTTTGGCGCTGGACCAGGATGAGAGAATAACTAGGGAGCTCAGCCGGAAGGGGGAGTTTGCTAGCTGCTGCCCGTGCGCCTCCGTAGGAGACCTAACAGCTCAAAGGCAACGGCTCCGCTAATTCATCTACTACCGTATCGGAATCACGACTCGCTGAGAAGAATCGGTGAGAAACTCAACTCAGCGGGCTTAGTTATGGGCTAGGTTTCGTATCGATCTCTGAAGAGTACAAGTACGGTTACCAGGGTACGGTTGCCTGCTCCTAGTGCTGAAGCTGTAACGGTAAGCGTTGATTAAGGACCGTTACAACCGGTAGCCGCAGTGGTGAAGATGAGACTAATATTATAAGGTTTCCCAGGGAGCCATAAAAAAACCAGGAATGTAACCATTTAAACATTAAACACATCCTTATAAAATTTACTAAGATTTTACATAAAAATACAGGGGCTTACATTAATCAATTATTGCAGGTAGAAGAATGATGATGATGGTGAGACGTAACGAATTGAACTGTTAAATAATTATACGTATCTTTAAAATATTGTGATTCTAAAGCACAGGGTCCTGGGATCCAACGAGGATATTCCAGCTCCTTGGCATAAATTGACAAATAAACGGTACCGAGTTAGATTCCGGGACGATACTGCACGATCCACCGAGCGTACTCCAACCATAAAAAGTCACGATTGACGGGACTGTTGGAACCCTACAATAAATTATTTACCCACAATAAGTCACGAGAATCTATAGAGTTTAGACAAAGGAATACATAAAGACTTACCGATATCATGAATCGGGTAAGTAGTAAATTACTTGATGTAGTAATTCAGATATAGCTCTTTAGTGTAGACCAGACCTTTATTGTAACCATTTAGCGCGGCTTCAGAATGACCTGCTACAACGCCAGCACGCGTTTATATCCAATCGAGGATAAAATAATTTCAAATGCAGGGGTCGCTAAAACGGGTCGCAATAAAAATTTAAACAATTTATTACTGTGTTACAAAGCTGCAGACGTCTAATAATTATGTGCTAAGGCGGTTTTCATTACGCATCGTCTTATCGAAGTAAGATACTTTAGCATCAATTCAGCTTGAAGATTATCAGAATGACACAGGTGAATAAGCTCACAGCTCACCTGGCCTATAGTGTTTACCGAAGTGCCGTGGGCGCAGCCACAAGCTGGCGGCTACCCGCGCGGGACGCTCGCCTCAGTCGCCTCCCCACCGCTAGTTGTTCAAATTTATAAATTTGACGAATTTCATTTTCATTAGACGACGTTTTTAAACCACGGAGAAGCCATTCATTTAGATCATTTAGGTCGTATTTAATTAGAAATTGTAGAATTTAAGTACAAATTATACAGAATAAAAATCCCAAACAAATAAAGAGTCCATATTTTTATTACACATTGTTCTTGCAGGATACACATTATGTCTTATCTGATATTTAAAATTGCAGACATTGGCATCATCAAGCCATTCAAAATAATAATTATTAGGGACTGAAACCATATGTGTAGTGTATACATGTCTAGTTCATGATCTACTTTGTATCACCTACTACATCTACAACACAATTGAGGGGTGTGTGTGTGTGTGTTGTGTGTAATATCAAATACCAAAGTTTTTCACAGGAGACTAAAATTCATTTACATTTTCTGTTCTCCAAAGTTCATGTATTTTAGTTATATTTTTAGTTTTCTTCTTACACCGGTACCTTCTAAAACTGATAAGATTTTCGTAACAAAATCATTTTACTAAAAATTAAGAGAAAGTGAGTATAGTGGGATTAAATATAATATTATTTATAGTCTGCAAACATCATGTTTAGTGATGAGATTTTATAACATGACTCTTCTCCAAACTGAATTTTCTTTAAAAAGTTATTGAACTTTAAGCTTTACTAATGGAGTTTATTTTAATTATTCCCAATCGATAGAGATATTGAAAGCCCTCAGGAGGCATCCGCAGCATAAGGTTGTCAATCAGATACAAATATTGAACAGGTATCCCAGGCTATTTACAGTATAAATACTTCTCAGAGTATGAGTTGACTTAGTACATTACTCACTAACGCTAAAAACCATTTTATCTATGTACTGATGGAATTGGCTCAGAAACAAATACAATGAGTGTCAAACTACAAAACAAGAAATGGAGTGAAACTACATGGGAATGTAAGAAGTGGCTTACACCATTAAATATTCCAGGTTGTTGCTGAGGTACTGCACTTTGCATGTTTAGTACTAAACCGTGGAATACTATGTAAGATATACTAGATACATATAGTTCGGTTTGTTCAGACTGTTTTGGCACAAATGACAGTCCACTTTTTCAAAGTGCAAGTGGTCAAAATAAAAATGTGTTCATTGTTTTGTAACAAATAGGCAGGATAGTGATGAACCTGTGAAGGCTTACAAAATACTCTTCCACCAAAGGTATTTTTTGTTTTCAGTTTGTCTCTGCATTATGTACCACCTTTGCATCGAGCTCACAAGCATGTCTCTATTACACTGTCACTTTTCACTGTTAAATATTTAGTTTAAACCCCAGTTGTTTCAAGCTTCTCAAGTCCACAACTTGGCCCTATTCAGGTGACTGCTATCTCCTATTGTTGCCTCGCTGGTGACCTCGGCCTCTTACGTATGTCTTGTGAGCATGCTTGCCATGTTCAGTAGCTGAAGGTGTGAAGCGTTCAGACTTGTTGTTGTGTTGTGTGGTCGGAGCAGACGACTGCTGATTGCGAGCTGGAGCCGAGGGAGGAGCGGGTGGTGCGGGAGGAGTAGCTTGTGGCTCACTCATGTTTACCTGCTCATTGAATAACATACAAAACTCTCCAACCTGAAACAGAGCACGAGTTTTCACGATATTCCTATATGATCATATTATATCATGTACAGTAGTATAGGAAGTACATGCTTATTTTTAAAAAACCTAAGTCTTAATATTATTTCTACTAATACCTTCTGTATGTCTCCAGACTTGCCAGAGTAGAGGGTGAGTGCCGCCCGCCACAGTGAGGCGTAGCCCCGCGTGAGACGCACGATGTCCCCGGGCTGCAGCAAGGCACCCGGCTCGTCCCACACCGACAGATTGACGCAGGCGGTCGCGTCAGCTACCCGCAGCGTGCGCACTTCCCGAGCCTCCTTCGTCAATGTCGGCGGACCTACATCCAACACTATAAATACTGCGTTTATGTTTTTCATACCTGCCTTCAGGTCTTTTATTTGAATGTACTCTAAATTACTCATTTTAAAAATCCCTTAGCTATTTTAGCTCGCCCTTAGCATTTACATATTTGTATTGGCAGTATTTAAGAAATTTTATAAGAATCAGATCATCTAAATAACTGTTACGTTGATTTACAACAGTGATTACATTTACATTCTTAATTCTTGAATATTTCATGGATTACAACCATAATCATTTTTTTTTTTTTTTAAGAGATTTTATGACCTGGTAACTAAGACCTTTAAGTCATGTCTTATTTTACTTTATATTCTTAATTTTATGAAAAATGATAATATGGAGTGAAATGAAATGAAAATGATTAATTTGATACATTAATCAACTGAGATGAAATTTAATGAAATGAAATGATATGGGATGAAATATAATCGCAGTAAAATGGTGGTCATTTACTGAGATTTTTTCAGTGGACTTTTTGGAGGAACCCGAGAAGTTACGTCAAGCAGCTTTGTTTCATTTTCCCACATTTGTGCACTTTCACAGATATTAAACAGTTAATAAACCACCATTATTACACATTTAAACCTGAAGAAACACTAAATAGACAAAATAAAACAAATCACACAACTTCACTCCTCGCGTTCCCGCCAAAAAGTCC